>JAZGTK010006890.1:0-20115 GCA_036877625.1 Ambastaia sidthimunki | reverse complement strand
CAAAATTAGATGTTTATTCCCTGAACATGATAATTTGTATGATATAAATAAAAAATAATCATAGTTTTTATTAACCCTCATGTTTAGTTTGAGATATTGAGGCCCTTTTGATATAGCACAAAAACATTGAAGAGTCACGTTAAAAACTTAATGACTCAATCTAATCATAGAAAAACTGATTATGAGCAGAATTTTAACTTCAAAATCTTGTTTTTCTTATAAGAAATGTGGTCAAAAAGCAGGGTGAGACTTCAATTATACTTGCCCTACTGGGTTTTGATTATGTTAGAGAAACGAAAAATAAAGCAACAATTTTTGAAATGACTAGTAATATATTTTCACACACAATTGAGCAAATAATTTAGCCATAAAGTGAAATTATCTGTTCACACTTCAGTTGAAATCGGTTCTCTTATGCTGAAAACACATTCAGTGAATGAGAATGACAAGAGAGCTAGAGAAAAACAGCTCTCCTTGACCTGGTGTTGGGTGGCTTTCCTTCTGCAGGGCGAGTGATTTATTGCTGTCTGAGCATCTCTGTATCTCCATCACACAGCCCAGTATGAGCTATAAGTGTATTTCTGCTACTCAGTTAACATGTGCAGTATATCATTACTGCCAGGCTATTCTAAGCCATATGATTAGCAAGTCAAATAGTTCGTAGTGCATGTTATAACACCACAGCAGGCGTTTCATCCACTGGTGACAGAGGCTTCACACAGCTCAGGGGAATTCATTTATAATGCTTAATAATTTAAGTAGTAATTTAAGACGAATTTGATTTTCTTCTAAAGAGAAAGTATGGTAACCTAGAAAATGTGCTGTATGTCAACATATATCAGCATATAAACTCAACTATAATATACAGTGTAGTTTGACTTAATCAACTTGACTGCATTAGGTTACACCAGCATAGGTAATATGTAAAGGTCTGATATGTAATATGTAAGGTCTTGCAGTATTTACAGTACATATGTGGGGTATAAAGTCAGTTTGCATACTAAACTATGTGCAAATTAATAAACTAAACACTGTGTAACTTTTGCCTTTTAGAGTATTTGTCTTTTGTCATTTGCCTATTTAATAGCCATTTTCTAAGAAAACATTTACTTTAATAAACATCATGCCAAAAATGAAGTAACTTATAAAGTAGAGAAGGAGGAATTTGAAGTGTTTCCCTAGAGACAGGAACAGTAGAAAGCAATCAGTGAGAATTGTACAGTATGTTGCTCTGTCTATACCAGAGAGTTTCTCTGTGTGCAGTCAGTTCCGGCCTTTTCTCAAACACAATACGTGGGATTTCACAAGCTTAACCACCTGAGCTTCATATCTTCTCCGAGTGCTCTCTGTCTGGTTTTTTAAGTGTGTATGTGTGTGTGGGTGAGTGTGTAAGGTGAGGGAGCGTGTCTTTGAGACTAGGTGAGCATGTGGGTGGACGGTATGTTTTGTTGTGAATGTGTGGGCTGAGGTAATGCACTTTTAGAATCGTCAAAGACCGAATGTGTGTGTATTTGTGTGTGTTCTGACTCAACGCAGTTAACCTGTCATTCGGCACAATGGCATTGTTGTTTAAGAAAATCTGTTGCCTGATTTCAGCAGTCAGACTCTGAAGTAACAGCATTAGCTTAGGGGTTATAATCATTTATTGTACTTTTTTATCTTTCATTAGCATTTCCCTGCTTATTACCTCATTAATGTGATAAAACCAGTTCTGTCCTTTTTCGTATAAACGTTGTAGTCACTGATTGTTTTTTTTCTCAAATTCTTGCTAGAACAGAGTAAAAGCAATATCTCTACAAACATTATCTCTAGCCTCTGTGCCATGGGCAAGAAATGAAGAGTAAAGAAAACAAAAAGGAAAGTGTTTGTTTGATGTCTGCCAAGAAAAGAAAAGCTAGTGTCCAACATGGCCGCTAACACGCTTCCGCCTATGAATGCTGAAATAACCAGAGGCTAACTTTAGCTTATCATTAGAATTCTAGTCCATGCTGAGCTGGCTTGAGCAGCCAAGGGAGTGAATAGATACACGTTTTCACTCATTTTATTTCTCTCGCTCTCTCTGTCCAAGAACGGCAAGCATCCGTGCTAGTTAGCGCTTCTGAAATGTAATAACAAAGGGCTCCTGAGTGATGCTAATTCAATGTGAAACACTCTCTTTTTCTGCTGCATGTTTTCTATTCTTCTCATGGAAAGATCGAGCCTTTAGCTGACCTAGCCTTCATAAAGTGGGGAAAAGAACACTCGTAGAGACACGCTGAACAGACTATTCACACATGGAAGGCCAGGCTGAGGTGTTATGCACAATAGCATTCATTTTCTCACTGTGATAGCAGACATACAAGGGCGTGTGTGGGTACATGAAGTTAACTTGAAAAAACCTTTTAACAGCGTGGACGCAAAGTGTTAAGGCACTTGCTTAGATGGGTCTGTTTGACGATGGAATTTGGTTTGTTTAGTTTTTAAAATGGTTGTCTCATTGTGTCCAATTAACAAATACATTGCTTTCAGACAGCAGTTTGCATCCATGGTATGCAAATGTAAGTGTCATTCTGTGCATTTAAAAATGTTGATGGTTTTGATAGACCAAATGTTGCATTCTGACATAGACATCCATTGTCAGTGAGGAAAATCAGATCCAGTTGTGACTTCAGAAATTTGATGTCTTCACACATGGTCTCAAACAGCAACAGTTCTCTCAACACTCTTGAAATATATCTTACCCATTTACATCCCCTCAAACCCCAAGTCTGAGCTCTCTCTAGCATGCAGCTGCTCTTAGTCTCAACCTCTGTAGCTCACACTTTTTTCTGTGTGTACTTGAAAGAGTAGAGTAATTTTTCAAAGGTATAAAACCACCAATCAAAATAAGTGTTTACTGGCTTTTATCACCTTGTTGTGAGGACTAGGAGTTTAACTGAGGTGAGTGTTGTGGTCTGAAGGCAAAACTGTTCCATTTCCTTGCTTGTTTAATGTGAGACATGAGAGTGTCTCAAACCGTTGTGTGCTTTATGCCTTGATGATTTGCAACGTGCCCTCCATGTCTTTGCCCTCCAGCAAAGGAGCACACAACCTACTGAGGGGTTCAACACCTTGGGCGAGCCACAAAAATAACACAGCATTGATGTAGAAAATCACTCCTCCAGATTGCTCCTCCAATCTTCTTACTGCCTGTCACTGTTGTGCTATTGTAGCAGTGTTGACTGTTTCTGGTAGTGCACAGAACTTTATCATTTAAAATATGTAATATGATAAAACACAACTCAAACAGCAACATATTTTGTTACGTTTGGTAAAAAATAATTAAACTCCCATCCTAACCTAATAGTCTACTAATACTCAAATGAGTGTTAGTTGACATATAGTAGCAAAAGTGTCATAATTTTAGCAGAATGTCTGCTGACTATGGAAATGTAACCGACCTATTTATAGTTAAGCTGGGCTCTTTTGATTTGAACCAGTAAACAACCGTCTAGAAACCATCCAGAACCCCTTGGCAACCATCCAGGGCACCCTGGCATCCACCTAGGGCGCCCTAGTAACCATATAGTGATGTGCTAAAAATACTCCAAACACCATAGCAATCACATAGCAATATGCTGGCAACCACCCACAACATGCTAGCATCTTGGCAGTGAATTTACATGGGTAAGCCACCGTTTTATGCAATGTATAGTTCAAGTGTTACTTCTCTTATCTGAACATTTTTAATAAGTACATGTTGTGTGTGTGTGTGTGTGTGTGTGTGTGTGCGTGTGTGTGCGTGTGTGTGCGTGTGTGCGCGCGTGTGTGTGAGTGTGCACGTGTGTCTACTGGTATATGGGGTTTACAAGGACACAAATGCATACAATGACATGCAATACATTACAATGTAAACATGGTTTACGAGGACACTTTCTGTGCCCTTGGCTTAAAACCAAAATTTGCCCCTAAACCAAATGGCTTAAAAACATACTAAATTTTATTTTAATTACAAATGCCAAGAGTTTTCTGTGAGGGTTAGGTTTAGGGGTGGGGTTCGAGTTAGGGGATAAAATATACAGTTTGTACAGTATAAAAACCATTACATCTATAGAGAGCCTTTAGAAACCACATATGCAAGTACGTATGTTTGTGTGTGAGGAGAGGTATGGGGATAGAGGGTGTGCTTTGGGGGATCGATGATGATAAGGTAATTACTAGAGCTAATACCATTTAACATTTTGGCAGTCTGAGCGAATTACCATGACAGTAGCGCCTCACGTCGTTGCCTCAGTCCCATTACTGTCACATATCCTGTGTTTGACAGTCTCAGTCCTGTGTCGGTGGAGGCCACAGGGCCTGAGTGCATGCAAGGTGCAGGCTGACTGAAGGCGGACAGCGGGTTGGAGACAGCCAAGGATGGGGAGAAGGTGTTTGCCTGTTTGTGTAATCGAAGTGACACGCGGGCCCCGGCAGCCACGGTAGCGTTGACTGCGAGGGAACGCCGCACTGATGGATCTGTCAAGCGTGTGTTTGTGTGTCACAGTGCGCGAGTGTCAATGCACCTTTCCTGTCGATCTTGTTGCCTGTTTGTTTTGGCCAAGAGAAAGAGAGAAAGGAAGCTATTGTGAGTTTTTCCAATTATGTGCTGGTGTTTCTGACTATACTTTTAATAATTTTAAATTTAGTTTTTTTGTTAGTGGTCATTATATTCCATGAAGACATTTGTCTTGTTTGGTTAAACTAATATCAACACTGGTAAATGAATTAATGTAGTGTTAAAACAGATTGTGGCTCTTCCAACATGGTACATAAATTCATGTAAATTGTAACTTCATTAAAATTAAATAAAAACGTATACAAATGATTTTTCAAAATTAATTCATACAATTATTGAATGTTTCTAATTTTGCTTTAAATTCAAGTTACATTGTGTGTGCTACTTCAAATAAAAAAATTATTAAAAGATATTAAAAAAATTGTGAATGGTGCACAAACTGCTTTATAAGTGGATTCCTGTGTTATTGAGGCGATATGGTGATGTGTTTGTTTGTGTCCGTTGTTGCAGGGAGACGGTGACTTTATAGGCTATTAAACAACTCATAAACATTATAGATTTCCATTGCAAGTGAATATTCAGCAAAGTCATAAACACCTTGTAAAATGTGAAATCTGTCATGTAAATTCACCTACAGAAGCCATAAATTAATGTGTATTTTATGGCTTAGCCTATTCTAAAGCAATTCAGCAGTACCTAAAAAAGCCACAGTACCATATACTAGGCTTAATAGGTAAATTGCAAAATATTATAATATATATAGACACTATACAGTAGGAATCACCACAGTGCAATAGTGACAACACAGTCAGGCTATATTTTAAATCAAACCAATATATATTCAGCTCATGACAACTCATGAAAAACTCATGAACGGATGTTTACAAACTGTAGGAGGAATTGTCTCTATTAACATTTCTTCACTGTAATGGCTGTCAAAATACCCAAGCAGACATGACACAAACATCTGCGTCTTAACACCCCCATCAGTGAAATATTCACCTTCGAGTTTAAATGCACAGGCTGTGAGCACTGCGAGGGGTAATGCATACAGGTGTTGGTGTCTTGTGTTTAATGCACACCAAAGGCTAATTGCTTGGTGAGCTTTTACTCGACCGTTTCTCTTTTAAAATCCCAACAGCCTGCAATTATTCAACACTCAAATGGTCAAAGTATGCCACGACTCCACTGTATTCAAACCTCCCACTTGTATATGGTAAAATCACGGTTGGTTGGCCATTATGGGTTACTAGCACACAAAGCATTATTGGCCAATAAGTCAATTTGAAAGACTGGGAGGGAATAGTCAGTTGTGTTGGGTAATTACATTTAGCTGAGTCATTATGCACAAGACGGGCATGTTATTTCCATCTCTGTGCTGTAAGTGTTGACGGGTTGTGGTGTGGATGATTAATGTATAAGAGTATCACAGGCATTATGTTGCAAAACATTCTTTTGTTAATCAGTATTGTTGTCTTGTCCACCAGTACAAACAAAAACTATCTAAAGCAAGATTTTTTTGGCAACCATAACACAAAGTAACATTTTAGGGAACAATCATTATACCACTAACCAGCCCCTAGGTACACACACACCTGATAAAATTTATTACGATATTAAGATGCTTCTTAGAAAAGATTTTTTTAAAGATTTTAAAGAAGACCAAAATAGTGTTTAGAAAATGGTTTTGCAGTGTAGTAAAGCAACAGGATGGGTTGACAAGTGATCTTTAGCATCCTAGCAAAATGAAGCTGGCTAGCATCTTTGGGTAGCTCAGTGTGAGCCAAGTGAAAACAGCCAGTGTCCTTTGAGGTCTGCAGTGTAAGCCGGGGTGAAGGCAGTGAAGAGGTCTTCCTTTGTTTAAATACCACAGCCTACTTCTGCTGTTTACCCCTCTATAAATGAGCAAAGACAGAGAGCATGAGGGAGAAATTGATGCTGTGAGGGAGGGAGTACACAAACACACACTGAAATTGGGTGCAATTATCACCTTTTCCTGGCCAGATAAAAAAATAATTCTGGTTTGTACATTTGCATAACATTAAAGCATATCTTCCATAGTTTACTTAATGAAGTTCCATTGTAGGTTAACTTATTAAAGTTCAGGTGGAGAGAACCATTGTTTTTCATTACATAGCTTGTTTCATCATGGTCCCATTTAGATGAGAAATAATCCTTACAGTGTTTATTTTCAAGAAATGAACCTGCACGCTAGGGGTTAAATTTTACACACTGTGTCAAATATCCACACAGCTGCCTGTGTCCTCTCTAAAATATTAATGAATTCTGTTGATATGCAGAGCTAGAGAGCGAGGGAGCGAAATTGATTCCTGGGTAAAATGTTGACCATGTTCATATTTCATCTTCCACTAATTAGAATCTATTATAGGTGGTTTTTTTTATATAATTTAAGCACACATTGTCCATCCTTTTCTTGAACTGATATTTATTTATTTTCTTAAAATAATGTATCCCATGCGGAATAAACCAGCTGAACACATTTATTCTTAAATTTCAGAATCAGTCATAACAAAACAACACAGCAAAGTATCACGTTGCAAGGTTGCTTTTTAATTTAAACAGAGGCATGGAGCCAAGAAGATGGCTGCATATACCATAATTATTCTTGTAATCCTGCCCATGCTGTGTTTGACTCATTGGCTCTGGCTGGGATAGAGTATAGCTGGTGTGGTACAATATTGGGATTGTATTGTGCCATTTAATTTAGCCTGTACGTAAGATACAAGGCTTTACATTTTATCTGGGTGGGCAAGTGCACAGGCACTGTGAAGTGCTTTAGCGTATATCTGTCCCATCAGCCTCTAAATAGCTGATGCTTCACTTTTAAAAGTGGAGTGAGAGACCGACTTCCTGTTTGTTCTACCTTAGTGCTGTTCTTAGTTAGTTGTCTGGATAATGGCCCTCTCTTGAGGGTTTCCGTGACTCTGTTTTTTGTGTGTAATGGAGTGAGGGAGCTTAAGCTCGCCTGAATGCATCACACAGCACCACCATCTCTCGCTCAAGCGCTGATGTTCTTGCAATCGACCCAGACTGAAGCTCAATGTTCCCACCTACTGGCTTAGAGGGGAAAATACTGTTGGAGATAGTTTTGCCATGATCCCTCTGCAGATAAGGGCCTTTCATTTCTTCAGCCTCACCCTTTTGATATTCAGTGTTGCTTTGCCAGCAGTGAAAATAATTACATTTATGTGCTTTTACATAAAAGTTATTAAATTGGAATGGTGTGCACAACCGATAAACAAAGAGCCTCAAATCAGATATTAACATTCATGTGAAGCACTGGCATAGAACAATAATTCATATTCTCACAGCTTTTTTATCGCCCCGTGGTACCACATATGAATTTCTGGGGGGCAAAGGTGGGTGTCAAATATCCTGACTTTCACACAGTGGAGGGCTATTAAAATCAGCAAGCTGTCAAAGGAAATGTCCTCTAGCTCTTTCTTTCTCATTCTCTCTCCTTCATTTTATCAGAAACTATAGCTGCCACCACCCTTCCCCACCACCCCCTCCATCTCTTCTACCATCCCTCTCGATTCTCTGTGTGCAGATTCTGCATATGCTGTGAGAGGCAGCAACAACAGTTTTATATAATGCGAGAATACATGCCGCATTAACCCATGCAGACTGTGGGATAATATTTAGTAATCGGGTGTTCAACATCAGCTTTGGTGAGATTAAAAAAGCAATTTCTCAGTCTCACAGCAGCATGTCTGTGAGGGTTCGAGAAATGTCATCTTTCATTCCCAGTGCCCGTGTTTTAAGCATAAGAAAGCTGGAATTATCTGTTTCCTGCATGATATGTGTAATTGTAACCACAGATGTGAAAACTACAGACATTATGTTACCAGAAAATGTAAATTTTCTAATTTGATTATAGAAATTTGCACAAGGGCAATTGTAAGTTTAGTTTAGGCCATCTGCAAGTTTTATAAAATATGATAGTAGGCATCATACAGTATAACCTTACAACTTGCTGGAATGTCTGTTTAATTTTACCTTTTACTAATTTATACAAATGTTTGTCTTCTCATATCTGACAATCTTTGCATGTTTAATACAATTTTTCTCAATGTCTGTGTGAGAGAGCATGAGGCGCTTTTAGTAGCTGTCTTTTCCTGTGTATGTAAGTGTTTGCGTGTGCGTGTGTGTGTGAGCAAAAGAGAGAGTTTCAAACGCAGACCGAAGACACTCAGCATGTGAGCTAAACCTTTTCCATTTCTGCTCTGTTTGTTGCAGGAGTCCACCCATGGAGAGGCTGCTTCTATGCCTGGCTCTGTTCTCCTTGCCATCCCATGCTATGCTGTGCCCCAAGCGCTGTACCTGCCAGAACCTGCTGCCCTCCTACACCGTGCTGTGTGCCAAAACCGGCCTGCTGTTCGTACCACCTAATATTGACCGCCAGACCGCTGAGCTGCGACTGATGGATAACTTCATCACCACCCTGCGCCAGAGAGACTTTGCTAATATGAGCAGTCTCATACACCTCACGCTTTCTCGGAACACCATCAGCCAGATCAGACCTTATGCCTTTGCAGACTTGCAGGAACTTCACGCACTGCATCTAGATGCTAACCGGTTAACAGTTCTGGACGACACCCACCTGCAAGGGCTTGTTAATCTACGGCATCTCATACTTGCCAACAATCAGCTTCACACCATCACAGATGGAGCCTTCCAGGATTTTTTAGAGACTCTAGAAGATCTGGATCTCTCTTATAACAATCTGGTGGATTTACCGTGGGACACTATAGCAATGCTAGCCAGCGTCAACACCCTGAGTCTGGACCATAATCTCATTGAGTTTGTGCCTGAAGGGATATTTTCTAATCTCCACAAACTGGCCAGGTTGGATATGACATCCAACAAGCTAAAGAAGATCCCTCCGGACCCTCTTTTCCTACGCATCCCTGTTTACGCTAAAATGAAAGGCTCGCCATTGACAGCGCTAGTGCTTAGCTTTGGCGGAAACCCACTGCACTGCAACTGTGAGCTGGTTTGGCTCCGACGACTCACTCGGGAGGACGATCTAGAGACTTGCGCGTCCCCAAGAGAGCTCGCTGGGAAGTACTTCTGGACCATCCGTGAGGAGGAGTTTGTGTGTGAGCCCCCCATGATCACCCGCCACACCTCCAAGATGTTCGTAATGGAGGGTCAACAGGTCAGTCTGCGGTGTAGGTCCATTGGAGACCCCGAGCCAACCGTTCACTGGGTCAGTCCGGATGGAAAGCTGATCGGAAACACTTCACGCACTGTATGTTATGAAAACGGCTCTCTGGATATCTTAACTGCCATGGTGAAAGACTCAGGTGTGTTCACCTGTATAGCCTCTAATGCAGCAGGCGAGGCCACCGCTCCGGTGGAATTAGTGGTGAACCCCTCGCCGCATTACGACTCAAAATTGGATCCTGAACCGGGACCCTCAGACATGCCTACTTCCATAAAGTCCAATAGCAGCGGCAGTGGAGGGCAAACACGAGCTGATCAGCGGGTCAGTGTCTCAGAAATAACTTCAAACTCAGTGATGATCCGCTGGCCTCCACAAAGCCACATCCCCGGAGTTCGCATGTACCAGATCCAGTATAACAGCTCCACAGACGACATCCTCATATACAGGTGAGTCAGTAACTAGTTCCCTTTCTGTCATGTCTGTAGCATGATAGTTATATAAGAATGTTGACATTGTATAGACTTTACAAAAAATGGCTTTACTGTTTTTTGTTTTTTATTTCATTCGACATTTACATGTATTGGTAGATGCTTTCAAACAAAGCAACTTATAGTGCATTGAACATAAGCCTATCTCTTTCCTACAGTCCAAAAAAATCTATTTTGCAGTGGAGTTAAAAGCTGTTTTTCTAGTGTTCTGTCTGCATTGTTTTTCAATTTTTGGTATATTTACACATTCAGACTGATGTTTTAGGCTGTTCCCTGTAGTTGCATACAGTGCAGGTTGTAAATAGTAAATAGTAAAATGACAGCCCTAGTTTTATATTATTTCTTTTATATTATAAAATAATTTTATATTATTCTTTTATATTATACTTTCTCCCAGCCTAAGTTTGTCTGTTTGTAAAAAAATATGATACTATATTCTCTGTCATTTTACAAAAGAGATTAACCTTAACATATTTCAGTTTTGGCTCATTGGCACAGAATATAGCTGGGATAGAGGGCAAAATGTGAATATGACGTGAAATGAAAAGTCTAATTATGTGAGCTAATAGGGATTTAATTAGGTGAACCGGTATGGCTTGCTTATAGTGAACAAAATGCTTATAGTACTTTATATTATTCATTATTGAATATAGACTCTCACTCAGACTTCTCTGAAGTCACCAGTGTCAAGCATAATAAGATTGTCTATTTTATACAAAATTGTAAATGAAAGATGTGAAGTGCTGGTTCCAAATATTTCAAAGCTTTGTAGTAAACATCAGTATGATGCATACGGCACTGTCTTCACTTGAAGTGTACAATTCCAGCTTTTGCAAGAATACCATAGACAGTCTATTCACCAAAATGAGTTTTGAATCTGGGTAATTCTGCATTAGATAAACAAATTGATTCCGTCTTTGTTCAAAGGGAAAGACTGGCTTCTGAGACTGCGTGGTAATAGCAAATGGCAGAATCCTATTCAGATAGTGGATGAAACATTGAAATTTCACTGATGAATATAAATGGCCCTCGATGAGTGCCAACCCAAAACAGACACATAATATCATGAACGCAATGTATGCAATACAGCTATATTAAATAGATTTTTTTCTGCGTAATGAAAGGATTCTTTTCAATGGGATCAGCTTTTTTAAAATACACTCGCAACGTGTCTGGAAAGCTCTTGAAAGATTTTCATTTGTGCACAGAAAAATTGGCTTCCAAGGTAATAGTTTCAGCCTGGTTTCATCTGAAACAATCCAAACTGAATTTTCTGAGACACGAACCACAAGCAGTTGTACTGACATCCTTCAATAAATCACGCTGCTTGTTATTTTTTGCAGGTGTGCAGAGGATGATAATAATAACAACAGAATGACAATACGAGTTTCAAGTCAAGCGTTTGACTGTTTCAGATGCTTCTAATGGATTACAATGACAGAAAATCTACATTGACTTTCAAATGTCTAATTTCAATTTCTTTTTTATGATATATATGAAGATGACAAATCATCACCTTGCTAAGCCCCACCCTAAAAATGTTAGCTGTTAACTGTTGCCATTCAACCTCTGTAAGTCTGATAGTTTTAACTGGCATTTTACATACTTTATCTAAAACCAAAGCGTTGGTGCACTTATAATGACACAAGTACACAGAGTATATAGATTTTTTTCCTTTTCAAAAGCCCAGAAATCTCATTCCCAACAACAAACATGTACAGTGTCAAGGGCTGATGCATTTGCTCCAGGATAAATGAATGTCAGTAACTCAATGCTAATTTACTTATGCATTGATTCAGGGGGTGATAGTAACTCACATGCTTATAGTACAATATTAAATGTGCACCACTAACTAAGGGGGCGGAGCTTAGCGATCAATCGCCTTACCTATTGTCTTGTTATCTAAAAGTCTTTTTTTTTTTACAAAGACACTACATTCAACCTGCTACACAGATTACACCATACAGAAACGACTACATTAATTTCCCCTTTTTAAGATTCAGCCATGGCCCCACTGCCAGGCACTACCATGATTTCTCATTGAAGGGATCTGTTACGATGTAATTAACTCCTGCAGTAATCCCTATGGATAGATTAAGAGAGAAGAAAAGATACATACAGAAAGCAATTTGCTATTAATTATGGAAAAGGCAGAGGGAGTTCATTGGTTTATAGAGCTGCAGAGTAATCTAAAAGTCTTTCAGAATCAATTAAGAACGTGTACACCGGACTCCCTGTTGACAGCCGGGTTTGAGTAAGAATGAGGTAGACTGGTGTCTGAGAAACTGAGACCAGGGTTAGAATATGCAGCGTATAGGTGAGGTGAAAAGATGGGTTAAATTTGCTGGAAGCACAGTGTGCTTTGTGTGAAACAAGAATAAGGAAATTTGATGATGTGATCTCATGTGATGTCAAATGAGAGAGAGAGAGAGAGAGAGAGAGAGAGATTAAAAATTATTAAAAATATATAAACATCCTTAATACTAGCCAAATGTACAGACTGTTTCACTTCATCTTAGAATCAAGTCTTGAAAAGTTAATTAATTATTGTATCTGTCTTATTATTTTATACCCTGTAAGTTAATTTTATTTAGTTTAGTTTAGATATATACCGTTAATGCTGAATAAAATGCTGAATAAAATACCGTTTACATACATGTTCCGATTTTCAAATGACACTGTATTGACAGGGTCTCTTTGCCAAAAGGCACTTTTTGAGAAGAGCTACCCCCCTCCCCCTTTTTATAGTGACAGCTCTGAGACAGGGGTTCAGCTAGACTGACCCTGTGCATCTTAAAGGACCAAAAGCTGCCAGCAGTGAAATTTATTCTGCTCTCTATATATTCAACAACATAAACCCTTTGATAGATTCCTGCACTTGCTCATTAGTCAATGATATTGTAACATCTCAGATCCAAAGTCTAGCACTTACTACAATTCAGTGACTGTGAAGGGTTTTTTGTTAATAAAACATAAGGTGATGTGTATAGATGATAATGCAAACAGAGTCAAAACCTATTAGGATAAGTTGTTGAATGGTTGCTTAAAGTTTAAAAATACTCCAAAATTAGTACATTATTTACAGATCTCAGATTTCAGGTTATTTAGCTGCTGAAAAGGAACACAATAATTATTGTGATTAATGCATATATTAAAACTGCAATGCTCAAATATTTTGCATGTATATGTCTGTGTAACAAAATTTTTTTTATTATTATTTATCCTTAGTAAACAGTTTTTTATTAAAATTTTATTTAAACCTAGAAATAAATATAAAGTGTTATAATTAAAGGATATAAAAAAAAACATTTGTAAGATTCTGCACTACTGCTAGGTCACTTATCAAATTTATAACATTGACCACATTAACTGGAATAACATAAACCGTAAATGCAGGACATCAGGTGACATCAGGTAACATGGATTTCACCTTTAATGTTGGATCTCTGAGATGACACCTCCAACTCACTCCCTAAATCATTTCCAACCTGTGTCCTTATCACAGTTATCTAAAATTGCCTCTCATATGAAGCCCTCTCCCACACGTTCCTCCATCATGCCTCTTCAGAGACATCTTTTCCACCATTGTTATTGATTTACAGCTTTCAAACATGCCATACTCTACTTCAGCCTCTGCTGAAAAAAACATCTAGACCTTCAGCACTATATTTCACATGCATTATTTTGTATCACACAGAACTGTATCTTCTTTTAAGACCAAAGAGACACTCTCTTGAAAGTTTCTTTAAATGACCTTGATGACCTCAAGTGCTGGATGGAAGAGACCTTTGTTCAGCTTAATGAGAATATAACTGAGATGGTACAACTGAAGCTATTAGTTATAAAATGTGCTTCTTTCAGCTTCTTTTAGAGGTTCATGCCAAACTACAGTCATTGTTCTGTGTTATTTATGCACAGTAAGACCACTGTAGCTTCTTATTTATAGCTGTGTCTCAATCCACATTGTCTTTTCTGCCAATGGCAGTCAGGATTTCCTGACTGGGACTGAGTAAAGAATTCTCTGTAGTACTGCCCTCTTTTCACTGGTTACCAGTCAGATTTAGAATTAATTTTCATTTTTTGACAGTTGATTTTAAGACATTGTACAAACTTGTACCACAATATTTGCATATATATTTGCAATATAATATTTGCAATATAATATCTTTTAGAAAAGTATGCCTGTTTTCAATTAATTTTTTCTCCTACAATATTGTTTCTAATTTCAAACGCAAAAATATGCAGTCATGCTCACAGTAACACATAACAGGCATGGACAAGGTGTCACCCGAGGTGAGCAACACAGCATGACTCAGGTCTTCATTTTATCCCCTCAGTGCACAAGAGTATACTGCAGTACTGGGGAGAGATTTAAGCAGAAGGATGGATCTTCACTGAATAATACATGATTCATACAGCATCATCAGACCTGAAGAAGACATTATAATTAACTTGCAAAACTAAACTAAATTACATTGATTTGACAGAACAACTTTGTATTAAACTGTTCAGTACAATTTACCAAACAATACAAATGTTTCTGTGCTCAGATCATCTCTAAAGGAGCTTTTCAAAGCCGAACTGCTTTTAACTTAACGCAACATCTTAAAACAACAAGATGAAACAGCAGCCGAAGACATCCATCTGCATGCTTACATATATTAACAATAAGACAAAAACAGGGTCCTAAGTGGACCTCGAACAGATTGAATACTACTAATAGTATTGCTGTAAACTGYAAGCCTKTGATAGGCTTATGTTTAATAATGTGGAGTGTGGAGTGCTCAACTAACTTTTTGTAATGTGTTAATGTAGCTCAGAGTGTTGTGTTAGCAGTGCAAGCGTTAAAGAGTTAAAGTCTCAGAGAACACACATACTGATAAAATTTGAAAATGTATACATTTAATGCAATTAAATGAACTTAAGTTGCTTTAAATAATAGTGTCTGCCAAATGCATAGATATACCTTCAATGCTATACAGGTCCGTGTGTGCTGGAGCCCACTCCATACATTCACACATACACACAAACCTATATACTGTATATTCTCAGCATTTATTCATGTATTTAATTAACCTGTGTGTGTGTGCGTGTGTGTGTGTGTGTGTGTGTATAACAGTGTATATATTAAGTGTACTCCACTTTATAACATCTGCCTTGAGTTAAATGTAATGCAGTTTGACACAAAGCTTTCTGTGCTTATTTTAAAGATTAGCTCCCCTAAAAATTTAAATGGACCTTCAAAATTAGGCAAAAACTCAATAAAAGTATCAAAAATGTAGGTTTTAAAAATAGTTTAGACTTCAGAAGACTAAAAACTTTATAAACTTTATGAACTCTATGAAGTCATGTGAACTACTTTTATGATACATTTTTAATTTTATTGCATTGGAAAGTGACAACCACAGTTTTTATAATGTCTCCACTTGTGTTCCATGAAAGGAAGAAAGAAAAGAGTTTGGAACGACATGTTCACAACCTCTTTTGTCTCTCTTTTTTCAGTTATTTCTAATCTTTTAATGATCAAGGCCTTTTGTTTTGCTCCTGGTTTTAATATCTTTCTCTCGCTCTCTTTCAGAATGATTCCTGCTTCCCACAAGCTGTTTGTACTGAGTGATCTGGCCTCGTCGCGGGACTATGAGCTATGTGTCTTGGCCGTCTATGATGATGGCATCACAGCTCTCACTGCTACGCGATTGGTCGGTTGTGTGTCATTTACAACGGAGCGAGAGTTCCGTCACTGTCGCTCAATCCATGACCAGTTCCTGGGCGGCACCATGATAATTGTCATTGGTGGAATCATTGTGGCATCGGTCCTTGTTTTCATTTTCATCCTGTTGATGAAATATAAACTTCACAGCCAGCACTACAAGCAGAAGGCTGCGCGTGTCAGTAATGTTTGTTCTCAGACCAATGGTGGCCAACAGGGGGCGGCATCGGGCCCTCCACCCAGGTCATCTTCATCCTCTGGCTCTTCCAGTAAACCCTCCGCCCTTTTTGGGTCAGAGAGGCAAGAAGGATCCCACGGTTTAGAGGGGGGTTATGGGGCACTAAAAGCGACCACAGTGGTAGACTTGAACCCAGAATATGGAAAATCAGTAAAAGATGATGACTCCATATCGCAATAACACCTTCCCTCCCATCTTCACACCTCAACCCATTCTGTTTTTTTTCTGTTGCTGGGGTCCTGCTGAATTACTGAGGATTGTCTCCTGTTCAAGGTGAGGATGGATTTTTTTTCTCATTCTTTATCTGTTAAGATTTGTTGCTAGGCAACTGGTCATGATAGAGGTAGAATCTCTACAAACTACAGTGCTGATGTGAAGATGTTCCAGTTCTGTTAATTAGAACTCTTTTAATGGGTAAATAAAAGGCATGCTAACACTGCTGTCTTTCCGTGTCAGGGCAACAGGCCTAAAAGTATTTCTCAAACTCAAATCGCAAGTGACACAATTTAAATTGATAGCATTACAAACATTGTTAAGTGCAATTGTGTGAATTTAAATGACAAAAACATGATTGAACATTGATGCCTATTTTGGATGTTTGCATTTAAAAAGAGTCTTCAGTTCAGTGAATACTGCAATTTAGCAGGATTAAGCTTATGTCAATGTATTACATATCCCTGCAGAGTAGAAAATAGCATGTATTATTATTTTCTTTTGCAATGTGCACAACATGCACCTAAGTGACTGTATTTTGCAAGGGCTTTATTTAAATTACCAAGTAAGAGTGATGTAACCACTCTGTTTCAGTCTCTGTGGCTCCGGACCCACCTACCTGACATGATGTCATTGCAACATGATTTACATATTTGGAAATCTTACTCTCCACTACCTTAACTGCTCCTATATCTAAAAAAAAAAAACAGTCCTTTCCTCTTCACTTTAAGCAGTTTTCAGACTTCTTCAGCTTACTGTTCTTGTTTACCCTTTAAACTTGACCATGTGATACTACAGATATTGTAGCTCAAGTCTGTCCAATTGTGTCTAATTTTTCTCATTTGCCAGTCACTTTGTATAAAAAGCAACTGTTAAATGAATAAATTAAAAACAATTAGCTTCTTAGAAAAGATCACATACACAGAAGGTTCAGAAAGTTCTGGAATTAGAAAACTATTTTAGATCTAATAATATGCAAACGTCCAGCATCCTATGCCATGCATCAGCCAAGCTGGTCTTTTCAGTAGTGAAAATAAAAAGAAAGTAGGAAACAACTACTTTCACATCACCTCATCACTCTGTTGCATGCTGGGCCTGCTATTTTCTTTCCTGTAAGTCCAACATGACAGTGGCTGCGCCAGAGGCATTCATTTGTATTTCAGTCAAAGCCCTAAAACCCCTGGTGGCACAATCCAGTAGGTTGGCCAACCCCTTCAGAGCAGGGTGGAATATATCCAGCAGTGGACTACCTTAGCTCTCAGATTCAAGAGATGAGTCCATTTAACATGACCAGGAGAGGCCCATTTCAGTGAATTGGTCATGGTTGCCATCAAAAAGGTGCCTCTGAGAAGCCCTAAGAGAGTCTGATGTAGAGAAGTTGTTGGAAGCACCCTCTGTTTAATTGAAAATAGCACCTCCAACAGGGGGAATGCTGACACTGCAGGACTGGGAGTTGAAGGGCAGTGGTGTCAGTCAGGGTGATTGTGGAAAACAACATCAAAAGGCTTCTTCAGGCACTTGAAACCAGTATTACATGTACTGCCTTAACAATTAGGTGAATTGTTATCTGACCAAGTCTTCTTGTAACGTATGAGGTGACACCTTTTAACTAGAGAAAGTCTATTTTAAGGCATAATTTGATTTTAAAATGTCTCATAGCTCCTGTCACTTCTGGCCAGGAAAATAAAAAGCCGTTTTATGTTCCTCTATAATCATGTGCAGCTTAATCGAGTACAGATTCACAATCTAATGTTCTAAAAGACCAAAATGGATTAAAATTCAGTTCCTTTAGGGGTAATTCCACTAAAGCACAATTATGGCACAAAAAACAACACTGCTTTTTCTATCAGCTTCATATGAATTTAAATTCATTTTTTCTTGCCTCAGAGGGGGAAAGATTATGACATGGGACCAGAGATATAGGGACACACTGAACTTCAGAAGATAAGGAAAGACACTATGATGGAAGAAAAAGGACAGATATAGATATTGTAATGGGGCTTTAGAGAAAGAGATAAAAGGGTAAAGGGCTAGTGTTTGTAATATTGAGACAAATTGGCTAATCTGTGGAGTGCAATGTTATGAAATACTAGCAGAGCTATAGAAGACGGTAATTCCTATTTTTTGGCATCAAGGAAAATGGGACGCAACCTCTTCTCTCCCACCCTGGCAATGGCAGATATGGACCAGAATCCCTGCAGACTGCAGCAGGGCATGACTAAAAATAGTCTGAGGCCTAGCATTAGCAGGGTCGTGCAGATAACTAGCTGCAACACATCAGGCTATGTCCTTGCTGGCGATAGGAGCTTTGTTAGTTCTGCATTAAATCTTAGCGCGCAGTCTGAATGGAGGTAATGAAGTCATTAAATGTCCAATTAGCATGCGCTATGTGTAGTCATCAGCTCTGCCTGTTTATGCCTAGTCAGCTAATGTGGTGGATAAAATTGTTTGTGTATCCTTGGGTGTTGTTTTCTCTGATACAGAGATTCACGACCCACTTAGCAAGATAATGTTTGGGGAGACAGGGCTAGTACAAAATGTACTCAGTGACACTCCTGCAATGGACACTTTATCATAGGTGGAAATGTCTTCGCAAGGCACAGTGTGTTCGTTTAATTCGAATTCTATTATGAAATTTATATCTAAAGCCTGTTCAGATCTCAATGTTTCAGATCTGCTTAGCAATAACTTTTCAAAGCCGTACTCAATATTATGTTGTGCTACTGATGTGTCACTACTGATTTCACTGTAGCCTATTTATCCATTTAACCCTATTTTTAAATGAGGAACACAAAATTACTGAGTGCACTTTGAAAAATGTTTATACACATCTGAATAATGTTGCAGAATCTAATATTTTTGCCTCTCTCGTTTTCAAGGTAAACTTCTAAGTCTGGAAGCTAGATGCAAAATGCCAGATTAAATGGGATTGAAGCCAGTCTATTAGTAGGACAAGCTGTGGGTGGAACGCAAATACAACAGCAACCCTGTGTTCAAATCCTTATGCAAGACTCTCCCAACACCACGGATATTATGTGCCTCTTTGGAGCATATGAGCAAGAGAAGTATTTTTTTTTCCCCAAAAGAGGAGAATCCTCAAATCCCTTTTATGGAAACAGGAAGGTAAACACACCCATCTGGGAGTACGTTTTAGTTATTTTTTTCCTAAACATGTGGAAAGTATTGCGATAATATACTGTATGTCAGTGTTTGATAGATGAGAGCTCAGATCTCAGCAATGGTCCAGTGCCAAAAGATTGACAAATCTGGATTTAATGTTCTCAGAAGGTTCATGTGGATACAGACTTATCAAAGTTCAATGAAATATTGACCAGTTGGTATTGAGTGAACATTTGTGGACCTTCTGAAGCACTTTATTATGGATTCCTCTGTATTGTGAAAGCTAATGACTCTGGCTCTGTCTCTCACTTTATTTGGAAAGCAAACACATGGATCGATATTCAGCTGATTAACAAACATGGGGAGTGTGTTCTTGGAATCTGGAGATTAAGTCAAACAGAAAAGGCACCACCGGAACATTGATCATCACAATGTGCTAAAACATTCAGAGTCTTGTGTGTCAACAAAGGTGGACGGTAAGGTGGTTTTGAGAACTATACGTCTGACAACAGACTGTGTGAAAGTAGGCCTTTCTGAATATTCTGAAGGCCTCTTTGACATTCGGCCTGCTGAAATACTGTTCTTATTTTCCTCCGATTGACTGTATACGTATTTGTATGTGAAGTACACCTTCAGCCA
>JAZGTK010006889.1:0-20115 GCA_036877625.1 Ambastaia sidthimunki | reverse complement strand
ACATCACCCCGTTTGTGATGTCATGCCCCGTAATTGATTGTTGCAACAGGTGTTTCAGAGTGCATAAAAGCTGATAGCCTTTCCCATAGCGTTTCGCCGCAGCGTCTCGTTCCCTTCAGGGAACCAGGGTTACATACGTAACCTGAGACATTTTCTGACAGCTCGCGCAGCCTGTAAAATGCGCATTTTGTCCTGAAAATTGTGACGCTTCAGGATGACAGCGTGCGGTATCTCACTTGGAGCAGGTTGATGCATCGGGATGAGGTGCGCGCATTCTATTTTGAGTTGTCCATACTTACAATCAATATTCAGCAAACTGGGAAGCCAGGATTTAAAAAACAGAACAGGGTTGGTACCTTCCTCTCCCTTAGGTAGACCATTTATTCTGATGTTGCACCTCCTGCTTTTATTCTCCAAATCATCTATTTTGTCCAAAGCAGTTTCGAGGGTCTCCTTTATCTTAACCACGTCTGCATTATCTTTGACAACGGTATCTTCCATCCTGGATATACGCGACTCAGCAGCAGCAACACGGTTTTCCACCTCTGCAACATGTGCCGTTACAGCAGAGAGCTTCTCCATCAAAGGGTCAATTTTGTTCTCAAGCGCTTTATCTACACCTGCGAGGACTTCCGAAGTAATGCGCTTAACTAGCCTGTATGTACCTGTATGTATCTGTGTAAGTACCATCTGTGTACAGAAGTGAACAACCAAATAATGTTCCTGTAGCTCAACTGGTAGAGCATTGCGTTAGCAGCGCAAAGGTTGTGGGTTCGATCCCAGGTGCCACAAGTACTGATAAAAATGTATACCTTGAATTCACTTTAAGTCGCTTTGGATAAAAGCATCTGCCAAATGAATATATGTAAAATGTAAATAACAACAGTATACATGTATAGTCCTGGCTGTAGAGCAAGAGATGTGGGTATGTAAACCCTTAAAAAATGCTGTTTAGAGCTCTAAAAGATTGCACAGAAAAAACTCCAATATAAAAATCTTTAAAAGTCTCCTTATCTGCTGCTTTGCTTCATTGTGGCTTTTCAGAACATCAAAGACTTGATGGACAAAATATAACAGCCAGTGGCAGGAAAATGCCCAGATGATGGCACTTACTGAGGTGTGGTGAGAAAAAGCATGACTGTTTTTAATATAATAGGTAATTCCTTCTGGGCTGAAGTTGGAGGGACAGTGTTTCTTGATTATCTAGATGTGAATAATGAGGAAAACAATGGTGTTGTGGCTTTGACACTATGGGGAATGTGCTTCAGACGCACCTAGGTCTGAACACGTGAAATCATGCCTAATTATAGGCAGGTCAAGGTTATGTGCAGACCAGTTACTCTTTAAAAGGCACCTGCAAAAGTCATTAGAATCTAAGCCTGAATGAAGCCCATGCAGGATCCAATAACATGGATCGCAGAATTAATTAAAAATTAATTGAAATCCCATCAAACAATAAGACAGTTTTATGACTTTATGGTATACATACAGATAACGTAACATACTAAATGTGTATGATATCTTAACATACTTTAATGTGTATCTTAAAAATACTGCTTATTTTTTAATAGTAAAATTAATAATAAACATTCTAAGTACTCCTCAAACTTACCAAAATATAGGCTGCAGTTATTTCACACATATTCTGTGAGACTATAGGTGGGTGGACCTATTCCCCTTTAGGGGGATCCAGGGGCATGCTTCCACAATTTTATACATTTTAAAGTTAAATGGATTAATCTGGTGCATTCTGACGGTAAAATTAAGTTTCTAGCCCTATGATGAATTTTGTGATCTTATAAACAACAATGTGCTGTTGTATCAATTTATTAATTGGTTAAATTCTTATAAAAGCTACAAAACTTATTTAGTTAAGAGCAGTGAGTGATCTTTTTTCATCTATTTGATTCATACAAAAAAAATGGCAGTAGGGATATTAGGTTTAAGACATAGTGCATGTTTCCAAACAGTATTGACAATCATCAGGTGTTTTTTCCAGCTGTTCACAAATAAATAGGTTTATCTGAATACTTGTATAAGCGGATATCTTGCAAAACAAAATATAAACTCTGTGTATATGTACATTAAGTGGTTTAAGCTACAGAACCACAGAAAACCACCGTCTGTCAGACCGCAATTGTTAAAAAAAAAATGCCGCACTTTACTACAATGCAGCCGAGTGTGTGTGTCTGTGTGTACAATGTAGTATTTATTTATGCATGTCATATTT
This sequence comes from Ambastaia sidthimunki, assembly GCA_036877625.1. NCBI lineage: Eukaryota > Metazoa > Chordata > Actinopteri > Cypriniformes > Botiidae > Ambastaia > Ambastaia sidthimunki. Next base: position 17,885 of record JAZGTK010006889.1, on the reverse strand, counting down.
ATACCAGACTTGAAAAGTAAACCATGTTTACTATATGCTCTCGCAATTAATAATTTCATCTAAGGGTGCTTTTACATTTGTACAAATGTTACATTTGTAGCAGCCCCATGGAACCGGGCCTGCTGAGATAGGTCTCTCTGGATTGAAAGTTCATGGGGACTCTGTCCAGGGAGGCAGTAGTTCTGAGAACTAAAACATTGACTAATTAACATTGACTAATTAAAATCCCCCCAATAAGAGCACATGCACATCTAAAATGGCAGATAACACTGCAGAGAAGCACGCTGCAGAGGCCCAGAAAAACCCAGAGTGATGGATTCTCCTAACTCCTCCATCTTTGAAGGATTTCATGTACCCAAAATATGTTTTTCCTTATTTGTGAAACAAAGCAAAGGCAGTTATTTACATTAATCTTTGTGACTGTTAAACTGCAGCACACAATCTGTAGTTGTTGCAAACATAATGATATCATCTGTTGGTATGAAGGCTAATATAGTTAGCATTATAGTTGCTGGTACAGGGTTCAACCTTCGGGGACTAACAATCCTCAAAGGTGTTGTGCGTCAACAATCCTCAAAGGTGATTTGAGAGATACAATGGATGAATGCCTGCTGTGTAGGTTTTCCTTACAGAACATCCATTGCTAGCATGCTTGTCTGGGCCAGTTGAGCTTCCAGGAAAAGATGTGTGGACCACCTTATGGCTGTCTTACTGTCATGGTTGTCTCACCCAGGACAAGGCGGGGCCCTATTCCTCTTTCAGGCTCATCTTACATGCAGAGATTAAGGTTCTTCTGGGGAAGAACGCAATCAAGCTTGTTTCACCTGTGGAGATGAAGGCAGGGTTTTACAGCCCTAACTTCATTGTGCCCAAGAAGGGTTACGACCAATCAAGACCTGGGCATTCTGAATTAGACTTTTTACAGACTTCCCTTCAAGTTGTTCACACAGAAGCACATTCTGATGTCTGTGCAGCATCTAGATTGGTTTGCAGTTATAGACCTGAAGGATGAATACTTTCATGTCTCAATTTTACCTTGACACAGATCTTTTCTCCGGTTTGAGGGTCGACACAAGACATTGTGTCCCTCCCGCCACAATGCTAAACTGACCACTGACAACCTGGCACATCTCAGCTTCTCAGCACAAACCTGAATGAGTGGTGCAAGGCAATTCTCTCTTATACCTGTATATCCGGGGTGGGGACTGGCATGCAAATCACTATCACCAATTCATTCATTTTATTATATTCATATATTATTTTTTAAGGGAAATTTTTATTGGCATTTTATAAAAAAGCAGAGTGATCAGTCTCCCAAAATCAAACCCCCAGTGTCACTACCTCAACACAATGTAACATATGTAACCGAGACATTTTCTTTATAGTTATCATTCTTGGTGTAAATGGAACTTTTACCAATACTTTTTATTTACTTGAATCAACTTGGTTCTAAATATACTATGATATGTGTGTTAATATTGCAAAATTACACTTACCCTGAGTTGTTGGATTTGGACATCTTGATTTTCTATCATAGTGAGAAAGCTTTTAAAGTGATTATGATCCAGTAGAATATAAACAGGAACACCCCTGACTGATGCTTCTACCACCTCCTTAAAGATGTCCACGTCAGTAAAAACATCCATCGCAATAGCAATGACCTGTGTCAAAAGTCAAGTGTTTCAGATGAGTTTTAGATCTTACATTAACAACATCTCTGTAAATTACTATGAATGATTAGAGAAAGCATAGGTATTACAGATCAACACAGTCATGTTCAGTTTATTATAAAGGTACTAACTACAAGTTTAAGAGAGTTAAATTTGTAACCCAAAGATCGCTGGCTTGATTTCCAATGTCTGCAGGAAACAACTGATGTGCCTTAATCAACAACTGATGTACCTCTTAATGTCTAACTTGGATGGGTGAGGACAATACACAGGACAAATTCCGAGTCTGGTTCACCATACTTGTCCTGTATGTCACTTAATTAAGCATTTTATTTCCATTTTTCGAAAGGTGGCTTTCATAACTGCCAAATGATTTGTTGGCAGTGTGGCCAATATTAAACATTAAGGAGTAAGACTAGAATAAAATGTTACCTGTATTATTAATTGAGCATTTACTGCCGTACCATCATTCTGACTTTTTGGCAAACAAACATTCCTCAATTCAAGTCATGACAGGCTTACAATTTTCAGTTAATGTTAAATGACAGTGAGTAATTTTATTTCACCACACCCCAAAGAGCAACACTGATGACAGCAAAATGACACAAAGACACAAAGTTAATAAAAATACTTCCCTGTTTATCAGAATTATATGTGTGGACATTTATATAGTAATTAGGCTGGATTATATCAATAGTAACAATGTTGGACCACTCAATGTATGATGACTTTAGAAAAGTCCAGCAGTCAATATGATGAACAACGTCATTATCCAATAGTTAATATAATTTATTACTAAAAAATATGGACAAGTTATTTGCTAGCTAGGAGGGATTTAACATTTAGAGATTTAGAGTCTTAATGTAGAATTTTTGTCACAGGCAGGGTCACTGCTAAATTTTACAGGACCCAGGACAATTTGCTTTATGAGCTGGCTCCATCTTCCTAGGGCCCAAAGAGTTGGCTACATCCCAAAACACTTTAGAAGGCCCCCATTGCAGGGGCCAAGTAAATGTTCTTGGTTATCTACCACAACAATCTACCTCACCACACCTGACAATGCCACTGATCACAGGTCTGTGCCAACAGTTTTGCAATAACTTGTCCTGTAAGATTTTAGGACTTAAACTAACCATCTAAAAATTGACCAATAGCGCCTAAAAATTAATCTCCCATTCATGTGCTTTTTCAGCTTACCACTTTTGCTTTGAGTCTATTGGAGGACTATCCGGTTCACTCACACATAACACATTAATAACACGTTTGGCAGCAAAAGTCAGTTTATTTAGTTGCCTTAGAAATGTTTTATTTTAGAGTGATTTGCAAGGTATAAATACGTTTGTATTACTAAATTTCTGTCAGTACATCAAAGCAGTGCTCAATTTTCCATTTTCTCCCGCAGCAAGACAAGCAGATAGTAATGATAGGCAGTCTGCTTTAAAAATGTCAATTTCTCAACTCTTAATACTCCAGGACAGTAATCAACTCACATTGTTGATTCTGAGGTGAGTTTTGAGAAAAGATAATGTTGATAAAGTCTTTTTATAATTGTGTGGTTGTGTCTTATTGATTTCCTATTTTATCCATATTCTTAAGTCTTCCTATCCATGCAGCTCTTGCATGCTGAACAAAACGCATCTCACTTCTATTTAACATGGTCAAAGGATTGTTGTTAAAATTAAGTAATAGTAGCAACCAGTGATCAATATTGGTGTTTACAATTTTAAGGTACTATCACGATGTATTTTTTAATTAGACTAATTTAGTCAGCCCCTACAAGTGTGCTAATTTAATGACTGGAGTTTCCTGCTTCATGTTGTACTTATGTACTTTGTGTTGTAAATCCTGGAGGCAAAGATTAGTGTGCAATAAGGACTGTTATTTTGTATTCATAATCCCAACCCTTTTTTAATCAAAAGTAAATGTAGTCAAGGAGTCAATTCTGCCGACTCCAAAACTGGGAATTGGAGTTGACTCCATAAAACCTGGAATTGAACAACTTGTAGTCAGGCAGTCATAAAAACAAGCAAAGAGAGGGAGGGAGAGAGTCATTGTGATAAAGACCCCTGGAGTACATCTCTGTTGTTGTTGTTTACAGTGTGCTTTTAATTAATATGGTAATATGGTAAATAAATTAATTAATATTGGTAAATGTCACTTTTAAATGGCTGATTACTAAACATTTTTTTTTATCAATTGATTAATTTTACTCTAAATTTACTCCAATGTAATTGTATTTTTTTATATCGATTACATGTTAATATGATGTTAAGACAGCATACATTGTTGAAGTTTAGCTATGAAGTGTAACCCTAATAAAGCTGTTAATTGGAAGAAAAATGTATTTATAAATTATTATAAAAAGTAAACACATCAAAATATGAACTGTAAAGATTGAGTTTAGTCTATATGCCTTTTAAGTTATCTTTACTTAAGGTTTTAAGTCAAATCATTTGATTAGTCTCAGTTTTTTAGGGATTCCAGTGTATAACAAAATCAATTAATCAAATACCAAGGCCTTTCTCTGCTAATACGTAAAATGTTTGACATATTATGCATTTCTTTGGATACGCTTCTAAATTCAAAGGTGTTGACATTGGTCTTGGACTGGAAGAAATACAATTTCTCACCCTCAGTTTGAATTCTCTTATATAATAAGTCAAATGATATGATCACTTCCTGTTTTGTTGTTTCTTGTCAAGACCATGAAAGCAGTTGCATAGGTTAGACCATCTATATATGAGACCGTTTTGATCACCCCTCATCAAAGTAAAATGAAAATTGCATTGCTCAGAAAAGAAACAAAGACTAACTTCTTCCAGTTAATGAAGATTAGTTTCACACCCTAGCAGCAGGACGTTTCTGTGCATGATAAAACGTTTTTTTGCAGTCGGGCAGGTTTGTCATAAGCACACCCAGATATTTCAAACACTCCTGTCTGAATAAATGGAAAGGGAGTGATCATTTGAGCTGCAAGTATTACTCAACTTTCATTGTTTACCTTGTGTTTTCTCTGCACATTGTAGCTGCCACTGTTGCTGGGGAGACACCTGGGTAATTTGTACGTGGCTGATGCCTGAGGGTAAGGGTGATGTTCCCGGCCTTATCTCATTATTAGCATGGGTTTAAGACATTGGGACTGTGGGACAGGTTGTAAAAGCAGTGATTTAAAGAAAATCAAATTCTAGCCTCAATTTCTAGAGATTATGAGGGTGACCAGGTGGGCCAGTAAAAATGGTTGACATGGTTTGTTCATTTCGCAGAATGTAACACTTTTGCCATATTTATTCACAGTGACTTACAAAGAAAGAGAGCATTAAGCATGTTATCCTAAAAACCAACATGGTAATTTTTGAGACTCTAAATAAAAAATTGTTCAGACAAATGTTCAGTTTTAGATAGTAAGAAGGATAAATTATATTTCAGAGCTGATGCAAATTAAGAAAAACCTGTCCAAATCATCTCTAGGTCATTTCATCCCTAATGCAAAAACAGGAAATAAAAAAATTGTTTTTATAATAACTATAAAGGTGACATGCTTTATTTAACTATAAATATTCACATGCTTTGCAAATATCATTTATTTAGACGTCTTGAGGGAAACATTTGTTTGTTCTTTTCACAGAAAAAGTTCTTCTGGTTAAAACCCTTGAGAGAAGCACGTCTCATGTTATGGGTGGTTGCTAGTGAAGATCAAAGCCATACTTTGTATCTCTACATTTAAGATATTTGCTTTCATAGCCCTGATTTGTTACTGTTTTGGCCCTGAGGAAATAACTGAAAACTACAATATAACTCACTAAACTTCCTGGGAAATACATTTAAACAATTTATATCAGCATATTCCATGAAACCAGACATGTAATTGACAATAGTTATGAACAGCCAAACCATTTAACATTAACTACTACCCTGACCCACAGGTATCATTTTAAGTTACCTGAAGTAAAAAAAAAAGCACCAAAGTGACTGCCTAGTTTGTTAGCTTGAAGTTCTCATTAATTTTATTATTTTGGGTTTCCATAATGACCTTGAAAAATTATTCTAAACCAATTTATTTCAGACAAAAAAATATTTGAACATATTTTAAAATGCGTATTTAAAAACATTGCATCTGAAACAATGAGAGAATAAAATACTCATTCCATAAAGAATAACATAATGAAAAAATATTCTATCATTGATTCCTAAATGACAATTCCAGTTTAGAATTTTAAATATAAATTTACATTTGGGAACTATTTATTTGTTTACTAATTTATAACTGGAAGAGTTTCTTTTGAGAAGCCTGCAGTTCAGTGTTCAGTTAAATAGCACACAAGTGAATCTTCCTGTGGAATTTAAAACAACATCCCTTCCATCGACAGCATATTTTTCATTATCGGCTACAGCCATGGGCATAAATTTAAATTAATAGTCTGGGGAACAAGCAATTTTTGAAGAAATTCAGCCAAAATTGTACTTATAAGGATATGTGTACACAATAGTTGTTTTAGTATGAATTATGTTCATAGGTTCACCACACATATTATAATTATTAAATTATCTTGTGTCCTCCACACAGCATTTAGGTTTTGTCTGGAACAGAGGATGTCTTTTACTTACATATTCAACTGCAGCAATCCCATTGATCTGCCACTTAACATCAAATTGAGCAAAACCCAACACAATCGTACGTCTACAATATTAGTTTAATATCTGTTCACACATAGGCTTATTGCCATGTTAGTTGTAGTGACTGATTGAGTAGCTGAAGTAAAGGGGGAAAGCAGGTAGTGGACCAAAGCACTGTAAGGCAAGGAATCACAATGTTTGAAAATGTAACACATTTTTTTGCCCTATTTGCTTTTGTATTGTTTTACTAATTTAAAATTATTGTAAAAACTGGGACAAAAGGGAATTGTAAAAACATTGTAAAAACGTTAAACATTTTTACAAATTGTTTCAGTAATGTTATTAAGCCAAACAATAATGTTAATACATTTTCCAAAAAACTGGATGCTTTAAAAAGGTTCCTAGAACATTCAACATAACATTTTTTGTTACCAATAGAAATGGTACATAAATGTGTATACAACCTAAAATTTTTAGCTGGGTATGAAGGTGGGAATCTCTGTTGTTTGAATTTGGCCAGTCAGTTTTCTTTTTCACATCAGATGCAAGTAAATCACAAAGTAAACTGTGAAAATATTACCCAAGTGAAAACTGGTCCTGCCAGAATAGGGCTTAAGAAGCTACACTTCATGGTAGTGTTAAAGTTACTACTGTAGTTAGCTATGTGTTGCTTTTGTGTTTCTACTGTCTGAACATGCGATAAACAAAACAGAAAAGCACAAGATCAACAGATGGACTAGATTCAAACAGTACTTATTTACCCTCTTAACAGCATGCTGTTTTGTCAACATTACCTGCCTGGCATCCTGTATGTGTTTCCGGATAGTTTCTTTAATGGTGGGGCTGTTTTGCCTTGGTGGGTGGAAGAGCAGATCTATACTGGTCTCAAGCTGGCTTTGCAAAACCTCCGGCCAGCCTAAATCCAGGTTTGGTGGTTCAGTATCAGAGTAAGTGGGCCAGTAGGTGCCTGTAGAGGATGTGTCAGCAGGTGAACAGTCTGCTTCCTCCAACTGGTTACTGGTGGGCGGCTGTATGACATTCTTTGTAATATGGTGCATTTCTTCCTTAGATAGAAATCCCCAAATGCCTTCATCTTTGATAAACTTTTGATAAGAATCTTCTCCTCTGTCAATGAGGCAGTCAATGGCTAGCCGATACGTCTCTTTGTAATGAGGCTGAACGTAATCATCTGCCTTGAACTCATTAATTGAAGATGAGAGCAGGGACAAATCAGATTCCATCATGCTGTCCATCTCTTGAATTCCTCAGAAGATTGTACAGCTTCTGTCACCTAAAAACAATACACCCAGCATTCAACAAGACATCCCCTTAAGAATTAATATGGTCAAACGCATAGTTTTAAAAGAGTTTGTTTATATAAAAAAATCTTTGACATTGTCCCTAAATATGTCTTTCCATATATAAAATCAATATAAACATTAACACAAGTAAATAACCATGTTTTAACTGCTGTACTATAATTAAATATAACATTAAAGTCTATGCCATTTGTAAAACATTGCAAACTTACTTAAGAGAAGCCTGTCATGGTGTGTTTAGTATTTTTATCTCGTATTTAATTGATACAGCTGAGGTATGTCACAAGCCAAAGGTAATTTGTTAACCACTGAAAACAAAACCTAAATGTGTTTAAGCACGAGAAGTGCTGGGAACCTGGTGGAGGGTAGGACTCAAGTTGTCACATGCAAATAACGAGCATCTCACTGGCCAGAGGCAGTCAACCTGTCTGACATAGCCAAAGACACACCTCTTCGACTCTGCCTTTAGTTTCTGTGGCTCTTTTCTTTGAGAGAGTTCATAGTACACTCAGATAAAGCAGACAATTTCACTTAGATGAAGTTGACAGGTTCTATATCTGACAGATTCTGTCTTCTCTTCCCTGTCAAAAGCAATGTTTTTTAGCTGTGACACATACAGTGTTTTGTTTTCTTGTTCTACTAAATAAAGTACTTCAACATTTAAATCTTATGCCTTCTTACACATCGTGATGTCTCACTGCTCTGTCAAAACAACATTAACACTTTCCATGCTGTGTCATCTTTGGATTACCACCGTTTATACAAAATCCTTCAAAGATCAAGGAGACTGTTAGATCAGAAAGCTTTTGAGACATTTTTCATATGTGCTTGCCAAACATAGTCAAAACTGTATGATATTTTTATTCTGTGGAAAACGGAAAGAGATCTTAAGCAGAACCCTAAATGTTCCTTTAAAAATCATGTTGAAGAAATATATTAGATAGATGAAAATACTTATGCATTTCTACATACATACAATGTAAAAGAATAGCTAATTTTATGGTAAATACACCAAAAATGTTAAGTGAAATCAGAATCCTAACTGATATTAGTTACACAGGTGAGCTAAGGAACTAAGCGTAAAAACATAGAATTTGTCCATCAACACCAGCTGTCTTTGTCTTTGACACGCCAGACTGGTATCCAAATAACTGGTAAAACACTGTTATTACTGCTCCTCCTTAAGAAACTGAGTATTTCATTCACACAGGTCCGTTTTTAATGTCACAAACACACCAGAGGCGATTTGAAACAGTGAGGACAGAAGCATATCAGCTGAGTGGGTAAAGAATTTGCCTGCATTGTTTAAGCATGGCCAGAGTGCAGAATTTCAGGCTACATTAGGCACATTAACACATTCATAACAGGTTTCTGTCCCTTAAGGTAGCTGGTGAGTAATACAATCTGAAAACATAACCATAATGCAAGCAGCCCACACTGTAACATTCTTCACCTGAATTGGATTGTGTTTCATGTGGACATGTACCAGCAGGTATCTCTAAAATAGTGTGGATGACAAGAAACAATCTTACTCACCTGCCAAAACATGATTACTGCAAGGATGTTTTCAATATGGTTCTACAAAACTGTCTAGATTTCTAAATCTTTTTTTACTTAGTGTTTCTTTTTTACACACACCTGGGGGGATGGGGCGATACGTCACAGACGGGGTGACGTGACGACCAGGAAGCTTATGCGTTGAGCAAACCTGTAGCTTCTCTCAATCAGCGAAGCGCTCTGTGTGAAAATTGTCTATTTATTGTTTGTCTGTCTTGAGAAAGTAGGACACTTAAATAATACCTATAGCTAAAAAAAGACAAAGGGGGTAGAGCATAACACTCAACTTTGTAGACCTCACCCGCGATAGAAAGACTATACATGGGTGGGTCACATATGGTTTATGCATTTTGTGTTTGGGAGCGAAACACGTTCAGTCACCTCTCGAGGGAGCTGACTGTCCGCTTGTAAGCGGGCTTCAATGCGATCGCTTCACTCCCGGAAGCCTCTCCTTGAGGAGAGAGCTTTTGCTAGTGTTCCTAGCGAGACTGGCCCTGCCATGCAGAGGCAGAGTGGCAGCTGCGCTCGTGGCGCTCGTCATGTATCTGGCAGAGGGAATTGAGATGGGCATGTATCTCGCTTCTCACTCGCCAGATTCTCCGCTCTCTCTCTGGGTTCTGAAGCCCATTCTGTGGTTTCCCCCTCCGGGAAAAGGGCTTGACTGTTCGCCTCTCATCTGCGGATGAAGCGGGTGTAGAGAGCGTTGATGAATCCTCTCAGTTTGAGTTTTGGAGGTCCTTACTTTGGCTGTGGCTAAATTGAAACTCCACACCGGAGCCTACCGTTTTTCTAAATGGTTTTTGCTAAACCATATTCGGCCCGTATCTGATGTATACAGGTATAGAACGATGCCCCGGGTTGATCAGACGCTAACTGCTATCTGTCTCCTGACGTGGAGTCGTCCTTAAGGCGACGGCTCTGCTCTTCAAGCCGCTGCACAAAGCAGCACTGGTGGGCAGGGGGGACATGGCTAGCAGGGCAGGCTGGTGCTTTCCTGCACACCATGGCGGTGTTACAGGCATACCATGGCGGTGTTACAGGCATACCAAGCCGACCTGCTAAGTGAGATTGATTTGGGCGAGGGTCTCATGTTTGAGGATGTGTTAGAACCGCTATTCGCCAAGACCGCCCGTGCGGTTGGCAGGTCTATGGCAGCAGTTCCTCCCTCACCGCCCTCACTCTCTTGGGGCTGCTGAACAGGAGCAGCCCCATCCGTGTACCAACTCCTTCTACAGGGACTCATAAAAACAAAGTGTTGCGTTCTATTTTCCCCCCCCTTAAGGGTGCGGCTGATGCAGTGCCCTGGGTCGAAGTCCGGAAAACCAAAACAGGACCTGAGGACAGTCTTGGTTTCAAAGAGTCTTGGTTTCTGCCCTCTGGAGGCCAGGCTGTTGACCCTGCCACTTTGGGTGCTTCAGGGCGCAGCCGCCTCAGACAACAGCACCCCCCCAGTGTTTGCCAAGTTTAGCAAGCATGGGGAAAGCGCTACCTCTACGGAGGTCCCTGAAGAGTTTGTACCAGAAGTTCCCTGCAGAGTTTCCTTTACAGGTCACCTGTCTATTCACTCCAAAAATGCCAGAGACCAGTCTCGAGAGACTGATTTCCTTAAGAGACCATCTGACAGCCTGTGAAAAGCTACCACACGTGTCAATGGGTCCTGCGCACAGTAGAACTGGGCTACAGAATTCTTTTCTATCACCATCCGCCTACTTTCGGCGGGGTTTTCTCCACATTAGTGGATCCAGCACAGGCTCCGATTATGGAGCAAGAAGTACAAACTCTCCTGAGGAAGGAAGTCATTGAGATGGTCCCTCCTCTGTAGAAAGAGTTAGGACTCTACAGCCATTATTTCATTGTTCCCAAGATGGATGGAAGGTTGCGTCCTATTTTAGATCTACGTCTCAGTCTCTCACTGTGGCCAGTCACTCACTGTGAAGCAGTTTCAACAACTGCTAGGTCTCATGGCAGCTGCGTCCAATGTGATTCCATTCGGCCTGCTGCACATGAGGCCTTTACAGTGGTGGCTAAAAACCAAGGGGTTTTCCCCGAGGGGAAATCCTTTCCGCAAAATCAAGGTCACGCTGCGCTGCCTTTGGGCCTTAGATATATGAAAGAAACCTTGGTTCCTCACTCAGGGCCTGGTACTGGGAGCCTTTTTGCAGCAGTGTCTTGCTTTGGTCCTCATAAGCGCGGTCTCCCCCGCTACCAAGCACGACCCTAAGTCGCTGGATTACTGATGCTACTCGCATCTCATTTGAGTCCACTGGTATTTCCCCCACCTGAGGGGACCAAGGCTCACTCTACCCGAGGTATGGCGGCCTCTAAGGCCTTTTATGCAGGCCTTTCGACGCAGCTCGAGTTCCTGAAAGGGAACATCTCAGGTTACGTATGTAACCCAGGTTCCCTGAAGGGAACAAGATGCTGCGTCTCCAGCCATACTTCCGGTACCCACACCTGTGTTGCTTCATTCCTTTTCAAAGCTACCGGTTTGCTCAGTGCATCTGCTTTTAAGCTTCCTGGTCATCACGTCACCCCGTCTGTGACGTATCGCCCCCCCAATTGGACGGATTTAACACATGATTCAGAGTGCATAAAGGCTGGAGGCGTTCCCAAAGCGTTTTGGCGCAGCGTGTCGTTCCTTCAGGGAACCTGGGTTACATATAATGGATACTATCATTCATGTACTTTCACCAACCCTTTTGTTTAACATATTACCATAATACCCACCTGATTCCTTGAGTTTACCTGCTGCAATAAACTTATTAAAACTTACTATAATTTTGTGCAAAGAGTTGTGCAAAATAAAAAGCAGTCCAAAACCCAGTAGATAGAACGTCTTAGTTATGTATGTAACCCTTGTTCCCTGATAGAGGGAACCAGATGTTATGTCAATGATGACATGAGGGTTTCATTTTGATGACATGAGGGAGCCCAATCACCTTTGATTTTCATTTAAAAGGCCAATGAAAATTGGTGAGTAATTTGCATGCCAGTCTCCGCCCCGGGTATCCAGGTATATACTGTAAGAGTGCAATGGCCAGCTGCAGAGCAGAAGCTTGGACAGCGTCCCCTCGTGTTGAGCAGGGGAACACTACAGAGACCATATTCTATTAGTAATAGGTGTCATGTGGTAGATATCCACTGTGTACTACCCACTGAGTAGTACACATATGGAAAAGTACCTATTACTGAGAAGGTGCCAAGACTCAGCAGCAAGGTAGAGGTATTCTACGAAGGGGAATTCACAGGGTTTACAGGGTTGGGGATTAAACAACGCACAGGGTTACCCAGGAGTGGGAAAAATATGTATGGAGCACTGACCAATGTTCAACGGGTTTACCTACGAGAGGGCCAAGCACACGAGTACCAGGCCTAGTAAACAACACTTTTGCCAAATTGTTCTGAATGTGCTACAACTGACCATCAATGTGTCCTCTGTTAGATTGGAAAAGAGCACGTTATCACCCCTAAAGAGGGGTAGGAGGATGTGGAAGCAAGCGATATGCCAGCGATGTGACTCTGGCGTCCCTTTTGACTGGTAGGCCATAGCGATGGCCTCCACAATCTAATGAGCTAAATTCTGTTTGGAGACAGGCTTCCTCTTCTGCTGACCTCTGAAGCAGACAAAGAGCTGGTTAGAGTGCCTAAGGCTGTTTGTACATTTCAGATAAATGTGTAACGCACACAGTGGATGCTCACAAGAGTGGAGGGAGACAGATGTCTTTTCAGGTGCTTTTGGAGGAATGACACAACACTGATCTGGCATCTCCACCGGTGAATAACCTGTTAAGTCTTCTGCGTCGTGTCCAGGGACTAGATGTGGACATTCTAGAGGTCTGGTCTGGGGTGCCTGACCATGCCCTGCCCCTAAGTGAGAAGTCCTGGCTCAGAGGCAAGCGCCAAGGGGAAGCATGAGCTCCGAGAACCAGGTCTGGTTGGTCCAGAATGGGGCCACTTCTGTGTTGTCCATGCGAAACAACATGTCTGCCCTGGATCAAAGGTAAGAACCTCCTCAGGGCAAACAGGACTGCCAGAAGCTCCAGGCAATTTATGTGCCAATGCAGGTGGTGTCCTGTCCAGAGCCCTGACACTGTGTGCTCATTGCACACGGCGGCCCAGCCCATGCTCGACATGTTGGTTGTAACAACCACCCATGGACACGTGTTCTAGAGGAACACCCACCTGCAGGAAAGTCAGATGGAAATATGGGCTGAAGGTTCTGCAAAATGATAATCACCCGGTGTACACGGAGGCCCACCTTTCAACCCAGTTGCGAAGCTAGTGGTGGATCAGTCTCATATGCATCAAAATGAGCAGAACTACTGGTGCCAAGGATGCCATATGTCCCTTTAAAAAATTTTTAGAGGAACCGCTGGCCTGTTCCTTAATGAATGCCGGCAGGCAAGCACTGACTGTGTCCTGTCTTCTGTGGGACGTGGCTGTCATACAGACTGAGTCCAACTCCATACAGAGAAAAAAATCCTGGTGGCGAATTTCCAAAAAAAGTGCTTTTGCATGAGCATCCAGTCTGGTAAAGAGAAGCAGATTGAAAGCGAAGTATGGCGGACCACACATCACCTCTCACCATTATGCATCTCTGCAAGATTTAGACAAAGGTATCTTTCCTGGACCATGAATGTGGACAAGAGTGTCCAACCCAGGACGTGTGCCATGACCTTAATTGCTCGTAGAGCGAGGTCGGTTGCCGTTTTCAGCTATAATGCCGTTTGCATTATAGCTGGGTCAGACCTACTGTAGTGCATCTTGGCATAGCCCTTAGCTGCCCCGCCATCAAGGGTAGTGAAAGCAGACGAGCCCGCAAACCATGTCTCCATATGCATCAGGAGACTCATCATGTGATGACTGCTGTAACAGACATCGCATTATCCTCACGAGCTCTGAACATGATGCCGATCTCACCCGCATGAACCTGAAAACTCGACCGGTTGGAATGAACATATCAGGGGGTGGGTAATCTGTGGGGATGGACCCAGGCAGATTATCTCCCAGCGCTTCTACCTTATCCCCCTGCCATTAAACAACCTGCTCCCGGGAAGGGAAACAGACAGGGAGGATGCCTGTTTCTCAGCGAAACATCCGAACCATGACCACAATGTTCTCATGGTCATGTTCTCGCAATGAGAGCCTGACCTGCTGAAGTGAACAGGGGAATTCAACTGAGGACAAGACGAGGCAAACCACCACTGAATGCACCATACTTGCGTAGCAAGAGAAAAGTTATTGCTTTTAGTAAGAAGGCGTCGGGAAGCATTTGCAATGCCAAAGAACAAAATATGAGTGAGTGTTGCATGCCAGTCCGCTTATACGCCCGGGTATCTTGGGTAAAGACTGGCATGCACATTCCACACAACAATTTTCATTGGCCTTCTAAATAAAAAAGGAATGTTTTATTTGTCAAAATGACATCACAGAAACCACAGATACAGAATTTAGGATTTTATGTAATGGCAGCATACACATTTGGTCCCTATGACAGCAAATCATGTGTCAAACTTCAGGAGATACAAAAGATCATTGTAAAAGAGAAGAAATCTAAAAGATTGAATTATGTCACTGGTGTATGAGAACTGTGGAAGGCCAACCCTATTCAGGGACCAACTTACAGTGTCATGAGGTGATTATATTCTGGTTCAACTTGCCCAGCAAGGGGTTTTTACACTGCAAAGAAGCCACATCTAAGCAACAGGTATATTCAGTGCTTTTACACACACATTTTACGTCATTACAAGAATTACAATTGTGGGGCACAATGTTTCACTTTATTAAAATGTAAATCACATTGATAATTTTTTTATTTTAGTTTTGACAAATTCTTGTATTGTTTCAATGGGGAGACTGAGACCAAAAGTATCCTTGGGCTTTTAGGCCCAGAGTGGCCCACCACACCTGGCCCACAACATGCCATAACAGAAACACAGTAATTGATTCAACGGTGATTGGAGCAATTTTGAACACCACTAGTACTAGTATAAAACATAACACAATACAGAAACACAGAAATACTTATTTGAAGTAACACTATCCAAACTATCCACTATTAGGGGCAGTTGTGGCCTACTGGTTAGTGAGTCAGGCTTGTAATCAGTAGGTTGCTGGTTCGAATCCAGTGCAGGTAGGTAGCAACTGAAGTGCCCTTGAACAACCTAACCCCCGATTGCTCCCCGGGCGCTGCAGTGATAGCTGCCCACTGCTCCGGGTGTGTGTGTGTGTGTGTGTGTGTTTATAATTTGCAGTGTGTGTTCACTCCTTACCAGTCATGGGTTAAATGCAGAGGTCACATTTGTATGAGTTACCATATCTCACAAAAAAACACTCAAAGTAATTTATATAAAACAATTACTCCATCCATCCATCCATCCATCCATTCATTCGTGTAATCTTTGTGAAGTACCCTGTGTGAAAACAGGGTTTGTCTTGACTAGCTTACACCATCTAACCTCTTCCCTCTATTATAAAAGGTCATCATGATGGTTGTTTATTTTTAATGTTGACAAAAACATTACATATAATATATAATAAGTGTTTAACTGATAAGTAGTCAGTATAATATAACCTATGGTTTTACCCCAAAATTCAACACAATTTTTTTTAGTGCCTAGAAGAAAAAAAAATGGAGGAATACAAGTCTTTAATATAAGCAAACCAACAGGGCAACACTGGCAGAAAAAACAAAACGTCTCAGTTACGCATATAACTAATTTCCCTGAGACAGGTGTAACAATCACATGTAATCACATGAACATGTATAAAAATCACGCCCATTTATATGCAGCATCATGACTTGACGTTATGGGGAACAACATTAATGGTCACTCTGCCACAGTGAGGAAATGCCTGCCCCAGAAGAAACCATATTTGTCAACCCAGGAGGACCTGAGTACCTGGAGTTGATTTTAAGTCTGTAAAATGTTATGTGTGTGGAGAGGATCAGCCTGCTGGAGCACAAACATCATCTACAGATACCCATCTAGACAATGCCTTAGATGATCTTCAAAGTCAAAAGTCAAAGTGGAGTTTGTCATTTCAAGTTGTAACACACTTGAAGAAGGCAACAAGYGTGATTGATTTTGTTTTTTTTTTGTTTATTCAGCCAGCAGTCTTACAGATTTCGTCACAGCTCCACGCAACACAACACTGCGTGAACTACTACYAACTCTAACTCTCTTTTTCTCTTTCAGGTCTGCTCTAGGGATGTCCACCTGGCTAGCGCCACCCACTGGACACCCATTGCCTAGCTGTGAGTATGCAAAACAAATGTGTGCATGTACTGAAAATTTTAACATGCATAAAACAATTAATCACTATTGAACAGACATTACAAAGAAAAATTAATATACATGGGGGGCCTAGCTTTTTATACAAAAATCAACCTATCAGTCTATGTATTCTAGATTTCTCCACATTCCCCCCTTACAAAACAGAATGTAGTCCCGACATTCTCAGAATACATTATTGGTTATTCACCAGTGAGATTACTTCTTAGGTGGAGTCAGTGATACAAAGGTTCAAGCACTCGTGCCTCACACGCCACACACAACATCTCCTTTTCCATGCAGTGTGTTTGCAGTAGACATCATTGTGCACCATGATCTTCTACCACCATTACTGTTCATCAATAGGAATCTGTACTTTCACTGAAGGAATCTAACCTTGAACCACTGAAACAATCTAATTTGTAAGTGTTTTCTTCTGGAATGTTGTGGCTACTACTTTAGCATTAAAACTGAAAAACTATTAAATTGATTGTGCTCTTGTTCTGATTCAACTTATCAATCAAACTGATTAAACTATTAGTTGGAACTCTCATTTAATTAACATTCTAACGAAAACTCATTTTCTCTCCATTTAATTCAACAGCTTACCCATCTACAACGCTAGGCTGACCTAAGGTATGGCAAGTAAACATTTTTTTGGCTTTTCTGTTTCTCAAAGGATATGTTCTTTTGCAGGCTGGTTGTGAAGGAGTTTCTGTGTCACTCTCTTCAGCCTCATCTGTTTCTCAGACTTCTCTTTTTGAGGATGACACATCATCTTCTCCCCGCCCTGCTCCTTGCTCATCTTCCTGCTCTGGATCTGCATCGTTCAGCATCACCGTGTCCTCTGGATGTGGTTCTGGAGGTTCTGACTGTAGACGCCTACTGTCGTTTTGACTCTCCCTGTCAACTGGCACCCCAACCAGGCTTCTCCAATCATCTTCCCCATCTGAACTGTCACAGTGCATTTGATTTTGCTGTGGTGATGTTTATCCAACCTTTTTCTTGTTCTCTTTTTCAGGTCTTTCAGAAAGGTGTTCCTTTTCTACAGGTAAGTAGAAGTGACAACGTAAACTTGCTCTTCCCAGAATGGTCCGAGCTTCCCAGGTCCACTCTTCTCCTTAAAGATACGGACTAGTACCCTTTTACCAGGGTACAATTCAGCTCCATGCACTTTCTTGTCATACAGAGCTTTTCCTCTTTCCTTCTGTAAGGCAGTTGGCACCAGTTTGTCTGCAGGAATGCATCATAAAACACTAAAGCTTATCAGGTGTAGATACCCGGGGGGGGCCACAGGTTAACCCCCTTCCAATCTCTTTTCTTCCCCCCTCTGCATACCTTTCCCTAAGTTCTGATCACAGGACATTTACTGAGCATATTATGTATAACTTGTGATGTTATCAAGATTTCATTTCCATGTTTAGTATCATTTTAAAGGTCATGGTGTGATG
>JAZGTK010006888.1:0-10934 GCA_036877625.1 Ambastaia sidthimunki | reverse complement strand
TCTTAAGATGTCTCCCTGACCCTTGGGTGCAGTTCTTGTGACATGGTTGGCACACTCGCATCTTGTCAGCATATTTCCAAATGAGTATGTCTCTCTCTCCTGGTACCCCTTGCGGGCAGCGAGGTACACAGTGAGGCCCGTCTTTATAGTTGGCACACTCTGCACATTTGTCAGGCCCCTGGATGAAAGGTGGCAAAGGTGACAACAGTTTAGGACACTATTGAGATGTATATTTTCTTAGAAAAATGTTTACTGGCATCTAGCTGTGCATGCCTTACAAAAAATACTTCAGTCTACTTCTTATGTACTTATCAGAAATTACCTTTACGTACTTCTTACGAAACATAGTTGTAAACCAGTTAGTGTGCTCAAAGTTCACTACTGTTACATTTAAAGTACACATTTTTGTTAAGCTAAAAAAAAATAGGCCAATTTAGTCCCAAGTAGTACGGAAAGAGTACCAGTATACTAGTACTAGTATTTACTACACAAAGATAAACTTGAACTTTAAGTATACTTAATAAAGCCAGCTTAAAGTATACGTCTTTATTGTAAGGGACGGGATGTTTTGGTGTTGCCGGCTGTGAGACTTACAGGGCCGGTGCAGGTCAGGGTCTCGTTCATGAGCAGACACTCGGGATCACACTCAACACACGTCTTATTAACCTCATATTCTCGTGGCTCACTGTGGAGACCGAAACACGTGTTAGTCAATGTAGTCTAAATCATCAATGCCAACCCACTAAATAGCAGAATAAAAGCACATTTGACATTAGGCAAATATACAGATATAGCATGTCAGCACTTACTAAAGTATTAATAGTTTGACTGAGTATTTATCATCTGATTATTCATCAGTACTTGAGTACTATGGTCACATCTATGTAATCTGAATGCTATTGTTACACTGTTTTGTGTTGAATGCTGTTATGATCTCTGCAAAAATGACGGCACAGCCGATTACGAAATTAAAAAAGGGGGCCTTTTTTGGCACACTTGAATGTCTCTGTCAAAGAAAATCACAATGATCGTGTTATTGATTAATCATTTCTGTCACTTCATATTATTTGAACACTTTGGACTCATGACTTGTTTGTACAAAATCTGTATAAAGTCTAGGACAACATTCATTTCTAGTTTAGCAGTCTTTACACAAAACATATTTTTGACATTATGCCACGATTGACCAATCAGAATCCAGCATTCCGGAGGGCAGCGCATAATAATTGTTCAAATTAGTGAAAGTGACGTATTTGTCAGTTATGGTTACCCATAACCGAAATGTGACCTCTGCATTTAACCCATCAGTGGTGAGGAGTGAACACACACTGCAAGTCGTGAACACACACACACATCCGGAGCAGTGGGCAGCTATCCCTGCAGCGCCTGGGGAGCAATTGGGGGTTAGGTGCCTTGCTCAAGGGCACTTCAGTTGCGACCTGCCGGCGCTGGAATCGAACCAGCAACCTATTGATTACAAGCCCAACTCCTTAACCAGTAGACCACAACTGCCCCTAATTAACCCTTGATTGCTCACTGAATTCAAGATGTGGATGTCTGAAATCAGAGACATGACCCTGATGTGAATGTGAATCTACTGAAAAGACATAACAGAGCTCACTCACCCAGCAAACAGGTTGCAGGAGGCCACGCAACAGTTCTTACGGTTGTAATGTTTACAGTTAAAGCACATAGTGGGACCGGGACCCCAGCAGCCATCAGCTGTGCACAAGTCATCACACGTGCTGTTCTGATTTGCTATAACACACATTCAGATGATGTTACACAATGATACCTGGTCAAGCAAACTGACATCAAAAAGTCAAGCCTTCATTCTCTCAGTGAAACAAAACTTATTACAGGCAACTACAAAAAACTCTATATTTCAAGCAAATAGTGCTATTTAAATAACAGCATGCATGTTTGGAATAAACTGAGAGCAAATAAATTAAGTTTTTGGGTGTAATTTTGGGTGAACTGTTTCTTTAAATGACAATTCTCTGTCTATGACAGCTGTTAGGTGTAATATTTATTTACCACAGGTAGTCGCATTAGCATTCAAACTCATTTTGACGGTCTGTTGTTGAGATTTAAAGAGACGGTTCCAGTGGTCAGAACTGGTGTAGCAGAGATTGGGGTTCTGATTGAGGGCCACATCCCCGTCACTGATCTCCCTCAGAGACCGCAGCCCCAAGTGTGTGATAGGGGTTTTGGTGACAGCGAAGCTGAAGGTACCTCTGTGAGAGCGGAAGGAAAGAAGGGGATTTAATGTACAAGACAGACTGAGGAAAGTGCTGAAGAAAGCAGCTCCCTAATGTGTAATGGGTCGTAATCTGTCATTAAGATGCATTGCTTATTATGTCTGTAGTATGAGTTTTACTGCATGTTGTGGAAAGGAATAGTGAAAAAGTTTATTTCATTATTTCATTATATATGTTTGAATGTGAAGTAACTTGAGTATCTATATGTATTTGTATATGAGGATTTTCAACCAAATGGTGTTTTAAGCCATGTTTAATACAAAACATGTTTCAGCACATTGACATTTGGGTAAAAGGCTCATCACTGTCCACTGAGACATGTAAGACTCATTAGCATTTACATCACAATTGTTATTGTAGTCTCATGTGTTTGTGGCCATCTCAGAATGAGATCATAACATTGTCAGATGATACCAGATACCATGGCTATTTAAACAATGCTGCACATAATAATTTTAGAGAAGTACCATTGTATTAACATGTCTTTATGGACATTTGTTAAATATGCCATGGCAATATGCTGTTCAATAATTCTTTATAAGACTGTTAGCTTACTGCTGCTTTGTTCGTCCACGGATGACCTCCAGGTTTTCAAAGGGGCTGAGGGACGGCATGTTTCTCGGCCACGCCTGAATCATCAGGTAGCCTTTGAGTTGAGAAAGAAAAGATCTTTATGTTTGTGGAGAGTATCCAACACACTGAATATGTGTGATCTAATTTAATTTACAAATAGATCATCTGCAAAATCTTTCTGCTTAAAGGCTTTACAAACCACAACATGCTACAAACCTTCCAACATGTAAGTTTTATACTAAAGCACAATTATCTCACCAGTAATTTCCTTAACAGTTCTGAATACATTGAGCTTGGCAGGGTCCATTCCTGGAGTTTTAGTATGTTGGTCACTGCAAAACAAAAAACAAGAATTCACAAACTAAATCGAAATGATTGACAAGCGCTAAGCAGCGTCTATAATGAGAATAACTTTGTGAAAAGTTTGATTCAGTTACACAATCTAAATAAGAAGCAGTTGTCACGAAAGAAATTCAAAAGAGTCATTCAAAGAATAATTAGACAAAATGTGCAGTTTTTATTCTGTATTGTTCTAGGACAAAAACCTTAGAGAAAGTAAAAAATGGAATGGCATTGAGCATTGTGTAATCACTTCTTTGTTATCATAAAATGTGAAACTCTTGGAAGTGTCTTATCCAAGCAGGGTTGTATCTGGATATCATTTTCCAATGGAGTCATGTAGAGACTGCTGTTTGGACATAAATGAATATTCCAAAATGACTGGGGGTAATTTTTACTTCCTGCCCCAGTTGCCTTTGGTTAGCTCAGTGGGAAATATTTTGTGAACAATTGGCATTATTACTAAAATATCAACCTTTTTCATTTTTTTACATTAGCATATTTCTATTTCTGTAGAGCTGCTTTGCTACAACAACTGAATTGGATATCAAGTGGGTTCCAGTGTAGGAACAAATAAAGTGGCCCACAGGTCAATTTGCTGAAATTTCAGCAACAAGTCTTATTTTTAAAACATTTAGTTTAAAATGTTTAAAAAGTAAAATACAATCAGGCGTCTTTAGAGTCTTTAGCTACGGTTCTTTAGCTTCTCACCCGTTGAATGTTGTGGTGAGGATTTCAACACCTCCACTGATTTTAGTGCAGTTCTCAAAGGAGTCGATGTTGCTGGCATTGATTGACAGGACATGGGTCAAAGCCCCCATTCCCAACCCATTGCACACTAGAAAAACACAAATGAAAAATGAACTGACTTCTTTCTTAGATGAAGAATTAGCTGAAAGGCAACATTACATACATACAGTATCATACACAAAAGCTTCATGAATGTTAAATAAAGGCTTTCTATAACTATAGACACTGACATGGATTACCGCAAGCAGATTGTTTGTTTAATAGTCTTTATGTTTATGTCCATTAAAATACCATGCAGGCAGAAACTAACCAGGTGTTTTGTCCAATTTACAAAGAAGCTTTCATAATCCCTCAAAATATTTGGTACAGTAACAATAGTATTAAGTTTTTATTAAATAGCCTACTAACATTCTCAACTTCCTACCTTTTGGACACAGGCCATCACACTTCTTACATTTCCGGACTCCACCCTCATCCACCTCATAGATGCCAGCACTGCATGTTCTTACACAGGCCCCGTGGTCTGTCACGACATAGTTGTCTAATAAAGAAACGTCAAAACAAAAGTCACTCTGAAGTCATTTACCACAACCGCATTTTCTTTACATGTATGTATTTGCCTTTTTTCCAAAGAAACTTACAGCACATTCAAGGTATGCATTTTATAAGTAAGTGTATTCCTTGGGAATCGAACCCATGACCTTTGAACTGCTAACGCAATGCTCTCTAAAGTTACTCAGAAACCAAAGTTAAGCAACAGTTTCACGATCCAGACCAGAGTGATTCTCTATATCGAATTTACATTTTAACCCTGCTACCTAAAACGTTAATCTTTAAAACGCTGAAATTCAATAGGGAAGACCTAACAACTTCAAGATAAATTTTGACATATTTCAAGATATATATGTTTTGGAAAAAATATAGAATGTACAGTAAGTATCTAACACGGGATAAAATAACATTATTCCTGTCAGACACAGTTTGACTTCAGGCATTATGGGTAGACTTACGTGGGCATTTCTTGACACAAGTTGCCCCAAAGCTGTACTTCCCATCAGGGTTGGGAGCGAGTTGGTGGGTGTTAGGGTTGTAGCGCATGAGACGTGGACATGCGTCTTTACACGTCCCTTCATCCTGGAAGTCCTTACAGGCCTGCAGAGAACCCACAAACAAACAAAATTTCCCCTGAGTGTATTAGTCAGATACAGAATCCACTTTCATTGCCCTTGGGGTTAGATTTACTGCAGCTGTGAAGTTTACTGGTAAAGAAGCCAGTGTTTTATGTTATTTAAAGAAATTGTTCAAGAATCTGTTTTTTTCTGGTACTTCTATGGTACTTAAATGTTATTTTTGGATTCTGACAGTCAAGGCATAACAGACATTCTCAATTCAACACTAAAATGTCACACAACACCATTTAGTATTGAACTAAGAATGCCTTTTGAATTCAAATTCAGTTTGAAATGTAAATTGAAATTTAACTGAAGCAGAACTGAAATTCAATTTTCAATTATGAATCAAAGACATTCATTTACCTGCAGCAAGTACTCAGAAAAAGAAAGTCTAACCTTGCTATTTACTCACTCAGCACAATAATGAATCCTTTAAGTGGTACTTGACATATGTGTGTGGTTCTCACCAGACAGTCGGTTGGTCTGGGTCCAGTACAGCCTGCAGCACAATGCTCATTACAGCAGTCAATGGGTTTGGGTCCCTTACATCTACCAGAGCACTGCTCGGCACAGATCAACTTAGTCCCTAGACACAGAGACAGGAGGAACTTCAGAGAGACTAACAGCACCATTGTTTGCTACAGCTGGCAGACTGTGATGAGTACAGCAACAACAGACACTTCTGAACAGTGAAACTACTCAATATTCTTCTGAAGAGACATCAGAAACATTCTTTTGCGGGTCGAGTAGTGCTTAATTATGAGGTATGGAATGTACTAACAGGGATTATTCACCTTAAAAGCAGAAATTCTATGTTGTGAAGTATAGGCAATTCACACTATGCTTAACTTTGGGTTAATGCATTTTTTTAGCCCTGGGTTCAGGCTACTGTTAACCCTGGGTAAAATGTTTAACACTAAATTTTTAATTTTATTAATTTAAAAAATGTTAAAAACAAGTATGAAAATTGTATGTATGGGTTTTAGTCTGTTTTGATGTTTTGAAAAAGGTTTTACACGTTTAAATAATTCAATATGGCAATATTTGAAAGGATTAATGTCATTTCAGTTCAATCACTGGGATAGTTTTGGGGTTGCACTTACATTTTTGACAGTTTTCGGGGCCCGGGGCCCAACAGGTACCATTGTAACAGCTCGGGTCACACTTCATACCTGTGAGAGGAGATCATAGTATCTATTAATAATAATATTAATAATTTTAATAATTAGCACTAATTAAAACAAACTCCAGCAACAGACAGGCTGTTGAGAAACATACAGCGTCCATCATAATTGGGTTTTGGCTTTTCAATTTCAAGAAGACTCTTCGTGTTGAGAATGTCTGTCCACTCGATGGTCTCCACGTTACATAAATGACTGTTGCTGGAAAGTTTTACACCTCCCTTTAGAATTTCTAAAAGCAGAAAAAACAATGTTCAGTAGGTGAGAATTAGCACTGGCATTTATGAATAGTATTCTCAATCAGCACACCCGTGTGAAGGGCCAATTAGCAACATGTTTTATATAACCACATACCAGTTAAGCTAGTCAGTGGCAACTGGTTCACGCCTTGTCCAATGCTGTTGTTGGAGTTTAACAGGACAGCCAGAGCGTATTCGTTTTCATAGAGGGTGTGGCCACGGATAATGCGCAGGTTCTCAAGAGGGATGCTGGGAGCTGTGTTGACAGCTATTAAAACGTAGCCACCGACTTCTTGAATGCTCTTAAATAAATCAGATAAACATCAAATATCATTAAACATCAAAATAAACCCATTAAATATTGCTGCAACAATTGGATTAAACTTCACAATAAGATTCCATTTGTTACCATTATTTAATGCATTAGCTATCATAAACTTACTATGAACAATGTATTTTACAGCATTTATTGTAAATATTTATTTGTACATTTTAGTAAATGGGATCTTGTTGTAAAGTGTAGTCAACATCTGTCAGTGACACAGAAGTCAGACATGACAGGCCACACTTATCAAAGTAAAAATACTATTGGAAAAGTTAGAAATTGTTATGAATTACAATACAACAAACTAGCAAGATTCTCTGAAATTCAATCTTAAGGGCACAAATATGTAATGATCGTAATGTTGAGAAACAGTCATACCCTGAGGAATGACAAATCATGTCTTTCCGTCATGTACGTGATCTCCAGGTTCTCCAGAACCACAGTGCAGTTGCTGTACATCTTCAGTAGAATCTGATAATGATCATCCACTGTACTCAGCAGAGACAGTTTGTTATTGGCTCCCTGACAAACTGAAACGACACAGAAAAAGAAACGTGAGATTCACATCCAGATGCAACCTGACACATCCATGAAAAAGTTATAATCCAATAATCTAGATAAAACATTTAGAAGCTAAAATGACATGAAAACAAATGGAAGTAACAGTTCATCCCAGAAAATTTTCATTTCAAATAAAATTATATGGACTAAATTATAATTAAAAACTTATTGAAATATTTTATCTTTTTATGCAATAAATTTAACATATTTGAAGTATGTTTGTAAATCGCCTGCTTCAAAACATTTTTTCTCCAGAATTACATTTCTGAGACACAATTAAAGTCTTGCACCATCTTCTGGATGTCTTTATGAGGTTTGCAGGTTCAGAATGTATCATTGTGGATTTATTAGGCCTTTATTTTAAATGTGTTTCAATTCTAACAAACGTGATACAGCTGTAATTGTCACTTAAACCATAGATTTTATTTTAAAAATTCATTTAAAAAATAACAATTATAATTAGAATAATTAAAACAGAAATGAGGCTAGAGCCAGTGTGGGAAATGTAGGTGATTTTTGCAGCTAATTAATTCAGTCAGAATTCAGTGTAGGTGGAAGTTTGTTTTAAGTGCTCTGACTCAGTGGTTGGCCAAGATAAACAGTGCTTGTGGCAGAAAGCTCCTCGAACTGTCTGATCACACACTCTTTTCATATGCGTGTCTGGGAAAAAAAAACTATTACATAAACACTATTACATTTATTCAGTCTGGTTTGACTCTGATTGCTACAGACACACTGTTATGGACTGTGATTCTGAATAAGATGACTGAAATAGAATAACACATTTCTGCTTCCTTATATCCTATTCATTAAATTCAGAATTTCATTAAGAACACCAGCTACTTTTCCAGTCTTGGAGAAGCTACACTGAAAGTAGCTTTTCAATTACAAGCTCCTCATAAAATACTAACACTAAAGCACAACCTTTAACAACAAGCATATGATAAAAAACAGTTACTGACCAGTAGCATTTAAGCAAAAAAACATTTTTGTTTAGTTACTGTAATAAGTCTTACATTTATTGAAGTATATTTTTATTTATGAATAAATGTTATTTTAAATGGTTAGTTCTTTTCACTGGGATGTTTTATGTTTTGAATCACCCCTGAAAACAGTTAAGAAGAGAGTGTTGTTTGTTGTGTTGATTGTTCATTTACTTATTTACATGCATTTCTGATGTCCTGTAATATAAAAGCAATATCATACTGCCAATTACATTACTGTCCAATAAGCACGCAGTAATTACCTGCAGTCTCAACTCTTGAGCCTGTCACAGCCGTGTTAAAATACAGTCATAACACACTCGTGCGTATATTTCTTTTTATTAGCAGTTTATTTATTCCATTTTGGTCTACAACGCTGGCCATTCTACAAGGCTGGCAAAACTACACAACAAATTAATCTAGCCCTGACTACCATTGGTATCTTAGCAACAGGTATGCGATTATTAACAATAACAGTATTTAAGTTGTCCATTTAAGTCAGATCAGAGTACACACAGATAGACACACAGTGACTCAAACATTTTTCAGTGAGTCACTGTAAGGTGTCAGTGATTAGTGACAAAATGAAAGCAATCACCACTCCTATAGCGTGTCATGACATATTAGACAAATGTCTTGCTAGTTTCCACATTATAGACGCATCAGACTGTGAAATAGCAAATAATTGCATTATTGCATAAGTCATTATTAGGTTATTGTGTAATGAAATACAGCCCCTCATTGCAGCTGGGACTGAAGAAGTGACCTGATTAGCTGTAAAGGGGGCAGGAAACTCCCACTGATTGGAGGAAAATTAGAATTTCAACGTCAGACAAGATCACAGTGACAAAACAATAAACCAACAATCAGATGTTTATGGTTCACAGTGACTCATGATTAAAATGAAACCTTGGCAGTTGTGGTGCTTAACAGTGAGCCAAAAATGGCTTGAAGTTCTGTTCTGACAACCAACCCACAATAATTGCAAATATAAAATAAAAAATAATCAACTTTTAAACAGGGAAAACATATGCTTCTATAGTTCTTATTTCTATAATTTTTATATAAATGTTATGGTATTTTAGTGAAAATGTATCTAAAATACATATAAATATACATAACGCTTATCATAATTGGCTTTGTGCAGCTAATCATTGCTTTTAAAGCACCTAAACACCTAAACACATACTAATTTGCATATTGTTGAAACCAATGTAGCTTATGTAGATAACATTAATGCATTTCAATTTTTTATTTAAAAGATATTTTTGTTCACTGTTGTTCTGCAATTTTGGTATCGTGTTGACTTGCCACTTAAAGTCCAATGTAAAAAATAGCCCTGAAGCAACTCCAGTTAGGAAGCACTGCACTCTGGTACAGTTAGTCATACTAGTTTCATGCGTATGGTGGTGCAATGTCAGTGGCAGAAAGACTCGTCATGTGGGTGGCAAATCAGATCCTTAATAGAGCTCAGATAACTGAGGGGTCAAACAATTCAATGGGTCAAAGGTGCTTCTAATGTTCTTGTGTTAGTGGATAAGGTAAACTGCACTTTGAGATAATCGTATGCTGACACAATTTAGATGAGCCGGCTCACGGCACATTTGTTTTGTTGCTCATGGCACATAATAGTTACACATAACAAACAAAATCTATTAATCAGTGATACAGCTGGGATGGAGCTTTATAATCACAGTAAATACAACAATTGTCTGTATTTTTAATGAAGTTCTAACACACACGAATGAACTGTACAACAGAATTGTAAAAACACACTTCTAAAAGTGTTCAAAGAATAAACAACTGCATTGTAGCGTGTGCTGAGGTGTTGAGATGCGACAGGAAGGGTTTTTCAGTGAAGATACTGGCTGTTGTGGGGTGGTTGGGTCGCATTCTTTAACGTGTCGGTTCTTGAAAGAAAACCTATAAGCATTTCTTTTCCTGAGCTACAGAAGCCTTAAATCCAAAATCAAAGCGAAGGAAAATTTTGCCTATTGCCTTATGTAACGGTAACATGTAAATTGTAAAACGTGTAAAACAGTTTTCTAATGTTTAATTCAAAAATATATTTATATAACATACTGAAGCCTAACACATTAGTTTACACCAACAAAAGCAAAAAAGTTGAAAATAGGCATATGTTATAACTTTTTACAGTCCAGTTCCAAGTGCGTTCACATTTCAAAACTGAAACTATGGTTTATTTATTTACTTGCTGGGCATGTTTATCAGACCTGTAGTCAGGCTTCTGTCATTTTAGTGCTCTCAGTTAGTCATTCGCTTCACTCATCCATAAGGTGAGGTCACGGTCTCCACCTGCATCTTGCCTTTCTGTCTCGAAACAGAAGGTGAGACGTACCTTCTATGAATCTCAGACTAGTTCCAGTTCTGCTAATCACAAGCCTCTTTTGATTAGAAGGACAGATCTACAGAATTAAGTAAATGTTGGTCAGTAACTCATATCCTGGAGTCTGCACATAAAACATCGCTTGTTAACTTAATTTCAAGCCCCATATACTGGGAGTGTTTTACACAGAGGATGTTTTGACC
>JAZGTK010006887.1:0-20119 GCA_036877625.1 Ambastaia sidthimunki | reverse complement strand
CCCGCAAAAATAAATAAAGGACTCATGCAGGGGCAGTTCAATACCCCGACATGGCGGCAAGAAAAAGAGGAGAGCTTTTTACTATTTTGGAAACTAGCACTGACACAGAAACTAACGCGGTATCCGACAGCGAGGACTGTCCGCTTAATCTCCCTGTCGATGTGAAGTGGTTTGAGATTCCTTTTAGAAAGTCCGAGTCGGACGAGGAAGACGAAGAACTGCAGCAGAACAAGGGGGAGTCTGAGCTGGAGAGCGCAGCGGCAGCCGGAGAGACTGCGGACTCAGCCAGCTACATCGCGGGAGGCGGCTGCAATATTATTTTGTTCACTGGAAATGGGATCAAGCACGAAGAGTACGAGGAGGACTCCTATTATGCGACTTCCAATAATTGCCCCGAAACCTCTTCAACCGATTCGGATATCGATTTTTCCGATTTAGAAGAGGAAGAACACCCGGATTTATTCTGCACATATGATGTCTTAGATGAAGAATGCACTTCTCCGGATTTCTGGGGAGAGCCTGACCAGGTAATATCAATTGAGCCTTTCTCCGCTGACAGTGGCCCTCAGCACTCGCTAGGGGATGATGCTGATACTTTAGACTATTTCCGGTTGCTCTTCCCAGATTCATTGTTTGAACACATGGTAGAACAAACAAACAACTACGCCCTCTATCGGCAAAGGAGAAATGGTCGATCAGACGCCCACTGGCACCCTACAGACATAAGAGAAATGAGGGCATATGTTGGTCTTAACATTTTGATGGGTATCAATCAGCTCCCAGAATATGGCATGTACTGGGCAAGTGACATTTTCATAGGGAATGCTGGATTCAAAAAAACCATGACTGCCCGACGTTTCGAAAAACTAAACCAAAATTTGCACTTATGTGACCGTGAATCAGAGCCTTCCAAAGGTGAGCTGGGGTATGATGGACTTTACAAAATACGCCCCCTGCTGGATATGGTTGGAAATACCATGTGGGATGCCTACCTGCCTAACCGTTGTTTAACTATTGATGAGTGTGCTATTGCCACAAAGGGCCGTTTTTCTCCGACACAGTACATGCCGTCAAAGCCTTTGCGTAAGGGCCTTAAGGTGTGGATGCTTTGTGATTCTCGTTCAGGCTACTGTCACCGCACTCGAATTTATGTTGGGAAGCCAACTGATGACCTGGCCACTGCTGCAGTGGGCCACAAGGTGGTGACGTCGTTGGTGAGGGGGCTTGAGGCTAGACACCACCACATTTTCATCGACAGCTTTTTCACTTCTGTTCCTTTGCTGCAGCATCTACTGCGTCAAGGGCTCTACGCCTGTGGCCCCACCAACCCTTGTCGGCGCGGCTACCCCGAGGCACTCAAACCTCGCAATGTTGGAAAGCTAGCGCCTGGCGAGTTCTATCAGTGTCAGCATGGTAACCTTGTTGCCACCGTAACAAGGGATGCCAAAATTGTTAGCTGCCTATCATCTAACTCTGCACCTGGTATTGTGGGCATCGGGCCGGGCAAACGCGAAGCAGATGCGAGAGATGGAGATTGCACTGGTATGGCAGGACTTGGGATACCACGCCCCCTTCCGTTGCTTTTATACCAGGAGAACATGAGGGGTGTTGACTTGTGCGACCAGCTTAGGGAGTGCTACCAGGTAGGGAGGCCATGCAAAAAATGGTGGCGCTACTTCTTGTGGTTTTACATCAACCTCTGCATTGTCAATTCCTATGTAATTTTGCGTGAAAGTCGACAAGGGTCGCCACCAGGAGGGTTTAATGGCAAACAATTCACACAACGACATTTCCGTATTCGCCTGGCACAGCAGCTGATTGGTGACTACCAGGGGGCACGGGGCATGGAGAGGGCTGCCCGTAAACGACATGCAGACTCACCCTTGGAGTACGGACACCGCCTAGAGCGCATGTCAGAACGCTCACGACGCTGTCGCAATTGCACAAACAAAGGCCTGAGACATGAGAGTGTGTTCGGATGTAAGATCTGCAATGTGCACCTGTGTAGAGGAGGGTGCTTCAGTGAATTCCATAAATAAGCATTGTTTTTAAAAGTTACGCATTTTGTTTGTTTGTTTGTTTGTTTGATTTTCATCAAAAAACTGTGGATTCCTGATCCAAAGGCCACCACTGCAAGTGCTGTACCAATTGTAGTCTGATAATTGTACTGTAGTAATAGTTGTTTTAGTAATGCACGATTTGCAAGAAGTCAGCAATTATACATTTGCATTAGCCTAGAATGTTTTATCTAATTGACTTTCATTTTGCCAACAAAAAAGGCCTTGTCACTTTTTTATATTATTGTTAATAAAATGCATTTTCTGAATAAATAAAACTTTTCAACACATGCAATTGCACTTAAAACAGCATATGTTTAGTGAGAGGTTCTTTAGCTTTTTGTTTTGTCAGTTACAAAAACAGATAAAATCCAGTTAGACAAATAAATGTTCCATGTGTTTATTGCTCACTGTTATTTTAGATAGTAAAGGAGTATTAATATTGCTATGAATGTCTCACTTTCTCAGCAAACAGAGAATGTCATTTTAAGACACAAAAAGAGTATAAGCCTCTGACATGCACAGAGTAATCAGTGTGAGTGAAAATTAGGGTATAAAAATTACTTTACAAAGCTTACTCTAAAGACCCACACTTTATAGGCACTGGACTGTTATAAGCAGGAGAGATGTTGATCTCTTTGTTATCTATAATAGATTTAAATTTGTTTTGCACTGTTGCTGAAGCTTAAGAAGCCATAGATTATTTTTTTTTAGTTATTGTTAAATCTAACCCAATTAGTACACTACTATTTACATATATGTTATTCTTTTCCTCTGTTCTGTTTGTGTAGTAATTTAAATAGTTTGAATAGTTTAAATAGTAAGTTTGTAACTAAAATATTTTGATCTGTGTTAGAAGTTAGATTTGTAAACTTAATCAGATCTATTTAAACCATTTTGTATAAAACAAACAAAAAGTTTTTTTGTAACACATTATGAAGGCTTTAAAATAATGTAATACTGTAATTCCAATAATTTTAAGGATGTAGAGCATTAATCCAAATACTAATTCACCAGTGTAGAATTTTGGAGTGCCAGTGTTTGGTTGTTCCCTCAGCATGTTTTTGGTGAATCGCTGTGTTCCTCCCGAGATTTTGGTTTCTCAGCTCTGCAGCAGTGTTGTTCCCTCCAGCTCTCTGACGAAGAACGGGTTAGTCAACTGGACGCCCCTCCTGTCGATCTAGGGGGAGTCCCATGGGGAGTTGCTATGGCAACCCCAACATGTGAAGACAGTGAGTTGCCAGCAGGCTCAAATAGTTGTCATGGGTACTTGCTGCCTGTGAGCTGGGAGATAGCTCAAACCACACCCCTTGAGCTCAGTTCAAAAAACAGTCCACATTCAAATGTGTAGAGGGACAACTGCAGAAGCAACTAAAGAGTTGTTTGGTTTGTTTGACCATACAAATAGCTGCAACAGTATTATTATGTCTATTAGGACAGCTATTAAAAAATCTTACACCTTTATTAAATATATACAAAGTTAAAATAATTTTCCTTATTTATCAGCTGTAGTCAGATATGTAGTGTTGATTTCAGGAAACATGCTGTATAGGTACAAATTATACGGTGAAATGGGCTATCATGCAAATGATCCTGATATGAGTGGAGGGTAATAGATTTATACAATTATTTTAAACGGTTGCCACAAGTATTTTACATGTATAAAGTGATTTGATTGGTTGAAGTTTGTTAAAGCAAGTTATTTTACAAAGGTTGGAAAGGAAAACAACACAATTGCATTGACAAGCTCACTGCGAAAGGGTTTCTACACTATTTTTTTCAATGCTACTCCTAATGAGTTCCAAAACTGAAAAAAGTGGCACAATTTTGTGTAATGAGAAAGGACAGTGAGTGACATTGCACATTGTCTATCTAAACAGAGAGTAATAAAGTATAAAGTTTCAAAGTGCTGTCTAAGTAAAAGGTAAACTGGTCAGAGTTATGGTTAGTTTATATTTTGAATTTGATTCAGCTATAAAGACATTGACGAAGCAACAACATATTTCAAGACAAATTACATAATTGCAATGTATAATTTTTACACCTGAGGTTACTTCTGCCATTTTAGTCTATGAAATTACTTGAGGTTTTTAAATCAGCCACAAGGTGGCATTATTTAGCTTGAATATAATTTGGGCAGCATGTGAGTAAAGATACTTTACCTAAAGGGATAAGGATAGTATACCTAAAATGTAGTATTAGCATTTACGTATACTGGCTCTGTTCTAGTGTTTTGCGATTAAAATAATCATTGAATCACTTAAATGAACGCTATTTACTTGGTATTTTCTGTATGTACAGTGGGGCCTAAAAGTTTGAAGTCACTGGTGGAAATGCTTTAATTTTGCATTCTCAATGAGGGTAAAACAAAGTTTTAGCATTAAAAATTAACATTTTAATTTGAAGACTTTGATTTTTAATTGAGACATTTAAAAATTTTGTCACGTCCACATTCTGCTTTAAAGACAGCATGCACTCATGCTAGGTTTTGTGAAAAACCTTATGATCCAGTCCTGTCCCAGTCTGATGTGATGCAAGGGGATCTTACCTACTGTGCAAAATATCTTAACATGGTCATTGTCACAATAGTTTTGGGTTATTTTCTATTTGTTTTTATGTCATAACATTATTAAAAGGGGACAGTCATCATTTGCATTTAACATTTGTATGCAGAATACACTGCATGCCTGCCCAAAAAAAGTTGACATTTGAGAGCCAATAATTGGAGCTTTATTGCTATTATATATTGCTATATTTTGCTACTATACATGCTGATGCTGTATGTATAGTGCTACTATTAATATATTTTAACTGGCAACAATTCTTTTACTCTAACTGATGCAATGTTTAACAACCATGAAGGGAGACCATTTCAGTGGTCATAATACTGGAAAAGATAATACTGTGTTTCAGTGTTATTGGCCTGCATCCAGCAAATAAAACAATTAATTGTTCATTTTTACGAAATTGGGTACCACAGAGTTATGACCTTAAACCCACTAAAAGTTTTTAGGATGTACTGGAGAACACTTGATGGAATCGGTTGGTTCAGCCCTAGAATCTTTAATACAAGATCTCGGGCTGGAATGTACTGGAAATTTGGCTGCCAAGTCTTAAAATAAATCCATTATTATCCACAATCTATTAATTTCCATGTTCTGTGTTTCATTCAATTTTTTTAACATTTGATGTTAAATAATATTATGAGGCAATAAAACTCTCTAACGTGAATGATGTTATTACTACAATACTGAGTGGTAACTAAAAGTTAATAATTAGTACTAAGCAATACAGTAAAGCTGGTAGGTGTCAAATTGAAAATTGAGGGATAGGTAACATTTATGTGATAATATATATACAAGACAGCAATTAAATAATTAAAGTAGATGTCATAAACTAGTTTATATGAGCTTAAGCAAACAATAACACTATTGACAGAAAACAAAACTCCCAAAAGCTAAAACAAACATTAGCAATAAAAATAGCGTAATGGGATCCTGTGAAAATGATTACAATCATCATCAAATCATTTGTCATCAGGACCATTATCATCAAGTCTTTTTATACAGATTAACTAATAATTAAATAATGTTAATAAATATACATCAGGGGCCTTTTGAAACACATCTCATCATATCATAATCCCAGTGTCATAATGGCACACACACACACACACACACACACACACACACATCATTGTTTATGCTCTGTTTGAATTGGCTTAAATTTATAGTGTAAACATTGCAGCCTGCATTCTGTCTATTTACCAGGTGGCTAAACAGACAGGTGTATATACAGAAAACAGGTAAATATTTCAGTGGATCATTTGTCAGTGTTCTCATAGAAGTGATCATGGAATTTGATTTGTTATAATCACCATTTTATGACATACATATTGAGTACATTTAACCATTCCATACCATAATGTATAACAATTTGTATACATATTTATAAAACTATAAATTTGTGTAAAAACAAATTATTCATGATAAATTGTAATAAATTGTAAGTAATAAACGATTTAAAGACAACTTACACTTCAGCTATATGGGCTAAATGGTCAATGTATGTTTCCATAAATTACCTTTTTTTTTGAGCCTGTAGAAATGTCAGCTTGTGCTGATATTTACACAACATCTGTGGTGATTACTTTCAGTAAGCAGACTCTTGTAAAATATGCCAGTTTATTAAATGTCTCTAAAGTCAAATATTGTGTAAATTTTAAGACATTACGGCATATTGACCTATTATATCATGAACCAGGCGTGGAGGGTGTGTGCCTTAACAGCAACTGTTGCGCAAACATGCACGTTTTGTCTCAAGATGCACTCCAGTAATGTTTTTTCTAGGGCAAATTTATTAAAGCTACTTAAAAACAGGTTAGTCCAAAAACATTTTTGTTATGCTGGTAGAAAGTGTCTTCACATCCTGATAGCAATCACTTTAAACTATTGTTCACACACACACTCTACCGTTTTTGACTGAAATGTTTCTTATGATCTTATGAATCGTTTAAACTGAAGTCATTTGCTAAAATGATTGAAATAATTTTTGAAGACAAAAATATAATTGTGCCAAATAATAATATCTGTCACTAAA
The DNA here is from genome assembly GCA_036877625.1 of Ambastaia sidthimunki. Taxonomy (NCBI): domain Eukaryota; kingdom Metazoa; phylum Chordata; class Actinopteri; order Cypriniformes; family Botiidae; genus Ambastaia; species Ambastaia sidthimunki. The sequence continues at coordinate 13,463 of JAZGTK010006887.1, read as the reverse complement.
AATTACAATTTTAAAATATTTTGCTGTTGAAAAGTATTTCAGTGTGACAGCTTATGAAACTGGGTGATAAAATGCAGAGAACACATTTCTCAAATTCTAGGCTATTAGTGACTGCATTGAATATGCCAATTTCAATTAATTTCTTTGGTCACAACACCGTGTTGTAAATTTTTGGTCACAACACAGTTCCCAAAATTGCATTTGTGTTATTTCATGCAAGCTAGGTTGATTTTGCTAGACTCAATGAAACTGCCCTACATTTAAATGTCCTTATTTAACTAAGGCCAACTCCTGGCTTAATATAAGCCCTGTCTGTAAAACCAAGCTTTAATTTTAAAGAGAAAAAAAAGAGAGAGAGAGAGAGAGAGAAAACAGAGATGCTTTAATGCAATAATGGAAGCACTAGGGTTAATATGAAAGTCAAGATTTTTGTCAGTGCAAGTTGATTTTAGTTAAGTCAGCTCAAACATGCATTTTAGTCTGGGCTTAGACTTAAGCCCTGTTTGGGAAACTGACCCCTAATGTGCAGTACTGCATTATGTGCTGAGTTAAAAGTGCAATCTGACTTTTTATCATATTTTTTTGTATATAGAGGTGCCTACGAAGGGTCTCAGAAAGCTAGAGACTGGAGTGTGTTGCACCTGTTGGCCTGGAGGGCAGACATTGTCAAGACAAGTGGCAATTGTGGCCTACTGGTTAGTGAGTCAGGCTTGTAATTAGTAGGTTGCTGGTTCGATTCCAGTGCCAGCAGGTAGCAACTGAAGTGCCCTTGAGCAAGGCACCTAACCCCCGATTGCTCCCTGGGCGCTGCAGTGATAGCTGCCCACTGCTCCGGATGTGTGTGTGTTCACAACTTGCAGTGTGTGTTCACTCCTCACTTGTGATGGGTTAAATGCAGAGGTCACATTTCGGTTATGGGTAACCATAACTGACAAAAACATGTCACTTTCACTTTCAGTGCAAGATGTTGAAGTTGTACAAAGAGTATCAGTTGCAGAGAAAAGACCGTGAATTTCCATGTGTTAGACACAAGCAAACCTGTCCCCGCTCCACACCCTGTAGGACGAGAAGTGTGTGTAAAAAGTGAAGTTAGGTGAGAGGGCAGCTGGAGTTACAGCGTTTTCCTTGCAAACTTACAATAGCTTTGTTATAATGTTGATCCCCCAGCTGAGTACGCTTTTACTTAGCAATAAAACAAAGCGCATGTTCCCATCAACCACATTTTTTTATTTGATATACAAAATGATGATGGACAAATTGCATATACATGCATACAGTCACATACATCACAATACAAAAGGATAAATGTGCAGTAGTTAAAATTTGTTCCCTAAAAATTATTGATTAAAGATAAGATGAACATAATGTAGCCATACTATATCTTATCTGAGACAATAGAAATATTGGACACACAGGGCACGTAAATATGTTCTTTACATTGTTGTATTGCCATTAACAAGTTGATCCTAGACCTGGAATGGTATTTGGATATGAGACATTTAGTTGAAATTTGTATTGGCTCAAGGGCAAAACAGTAAGCTTAGCTCCCTAAAATATTTACTTCTTGTAAATGTCTGACAATGAAGCAGAGGTAGGGTTAGGTAAGAGTAACTTAAATATAATTACCATAATTGACAGCCCTATTGAAAAACAATATTTAGAAGAATTCCTTTGATGTCAATCTTGAAAAAAAAGAAAATCTATGCTAAAATCCCAACATCCATTTTAACAGACAGAGGTAAAAGTTTTGTATCACAGTATTTATTTTTGTCAATTTGTATAGTAAATGCCAAGAAATGTATTTAAGAGTGCTAAATTTTTTTCAGATTTTGATTATTTACGTAAAGTAGCCCACTCTGATTCCCTGAATACAGTGTAGTTACAAAATAACCACTCCAAGTTAAACCAAATCCACTAAGTGTATCATTTTTGAGTGCTTTCACACTTTGTCTGAAATGCTATAATTTCAGCTTGCCTTTCATAATAAGAATAGTTTCACTTTCTTATTCGTAAAAGAAAACAAATCTGTGTCATGTCACAAATAGCTGTAGCCAGTATTCAGTCAGTATTAAGCATACAAATGTATATTTTTCATAAATATTTCATCAATCAGTCTGTAGTACAAGTCATGTATAGTATATAAAAAAATAAACATTTAATATGCAGTGGGTATATGCATATATAGTGGGTATAAACATTTAATATGCAGTTTAGAAACAATATTGAAATAGTATATAATCTATTATGTTTTTAGGTTTTAAAAGTTAACATAACTTTCTAAAACTACAAGTCTACAAGAAAAAAATGTAATCATTTTAACAAATCAAAAAACACACCAACCTATGGCTGTTACAATAACAGATTTTCACTAGTGCTGAATTATTTATGATATTATCATATGTGTAGTATTACCACAATATTAATAATGGTTAATAATGTCACAGTTATTGTTAATACTGGTATATTTCGACAACCCTACACCAAACAAAATAAAAGCAAATGTTTTAGACTAAGGTGAGCAACCAATAGGAAGACAAAAATACTTTGTCAAGATTTTTTAGGGTCATCCGGCAGCTGTGGATATAACTGATAGTCCTGATAAGGAGGTGGAGCTGATGGGCCAGATTGTTGAGAACTTGAAACTAAAGGTTGAAGCTGAGCTGGAGGTCCAGGATATCCAGGTGAAGTAAAATGACTGGGAGGTCCCGAGTAACCAGAAGCGGCAAATGGACCAGGAGGTCCAGTGTAACTAGGTGCAGGACATTGAACGGGGGGTCCTAAGCTAGCAGGGGCAGAAAATTGACCAGGTGGTCCAAACTGACCTGGGGCACCAAACTGACCAGAGGAAGGCCCACAGTTTCCAGGGGCCCCAAACTGACCAGGAGAAGGTCCATAGTTTCCTGGGACCATAGGAGGTGCACTGGGATACATGGTGCCTCCTGCTTGTTGGTTCCAATTTCCAAAATCACTGTTAGAAGGACCCTTTGCAGCTGAGGTAGTCAGAGGAGGAAGAAACACTACTGGAAATTTGACCTCTGGATCTGATGCATACGGCACATCCAGGTAGACCTAAACATAAAAATCAGACTCAATATAATGTTTCAGCTACATTCAACTCGATTCTTAGGGTCATAATTCAATTCAGAATAGATTTTTATTATGTTGCATTTTTAAGGGGCTTGTTTTGCTGTTTTTGTAATATATGGCAACCCTTCACATGACACTTTAAATGAAGATGAAGTTTAAATGAGCAGCAAACTGAATAGCAGCTTCTGTTAGTGTCCACTGGTCGGAGATATTTAATAATTACACACCCTGTAAGCATGTAAAAGCGTGTATTTTACTCTAGCCCTGCACACGTCTTTTGCAGCATTAAATGCGATCACTTTACGGAAGCAATAAGTAGCCAATTGTTTGATGTTTGCAGCAATATGGCTGCTGAATTTTTTATATTTAGATTTAGCCTCAGATACGGGATGTGTTCATTTGGTTTTACAAGCAAGGTATTATCTGTTGATCCTGGTTCTTCTGTCTAAAAAAAAAAGCTTGACATTTTATACATTTATACTAATATGAGAACTTTAGTTGTCAGTTGAGCTTCATTCACAAGGCTTTCCCATGGGGGAACACACACACAGGGGAGTCTGTGCACTCTCCAAACTGTCTGAGTGCTCTTGCAGCCTGAATTGTTAACAACAATTGTTTACAACAAAATGGATTCCTGAAATTTGAGAATCGTTTTGAATCATTTGGAGATTAATCGATTTTTCTATGTAAATAGATTTCTTCACCCACCCCTAGTACGTTAACAGATATGCTGCAATACATAATATACTAATGTATAGAACTGCAATATATACTCAAATGCAAGACAACTGGTGTGTTAAACTGTCCAAGTTGGACACAAAACCATCAAAATGGTACAATTTTCTAATAAATTCTCAGAAACAGTAGTGATACAGTAATTGTTATTTTTGGGTAAACTATACCTTTAACCATTTTTAAATATAATTGGAAAACAGGTTGTTAAATCAGAACACCCCTTAAAGTAACATGTAACGTTTTTTAGTTAGTTATTGAGTAAGCACATAACAGATCAGCGATAAAAACGGTCTCCTTACCTTACCCTGATTGCAACGTTAAGTTCATAATAATGATTTATAATTTGAGCTGCCAGGTCAGATTTCCCGGGAAATATCAGATTGGCTTTAACATACATAAATTGTGTAAAGTGACCTGCACTTCACATGCATGACATGCAATAAAAAATGCAAAAACTCACTTTTAGCCTGTATTCAACTTTGATGATCCTACAGTTCAGAACAGAGACAGGAAAAGCAGGTGGAATAGCCAGCACTTTGGTGACATTTTTGTTTGTGTTTGGCTCAATGGGTTCCCCCTCCTCTTTAAGACAGTCATGTGTGTGTAGTTTTCTTTTGCCACTTGCAAAAAAGCTGTGCTTTACATACAAGCAGTATTTTGGCTTGATTGCACGGGATGAACTGTTCTGAATTTCAGCCAAAACCTTCAACCCTTCATCTGTAAAAAACACATGGAGACTCGTTAACATAACTCACTGTATAAAATATTCCTGTATAACTTACTGTAAAAAATGTATTGTAAAATAAACTTTGACTAGATCTCATTGGCTTTAACACTTGCAGACGTTTTTTGTGTGTTTTTCTGAAATGCATTAATTAGGCGATTCAACATCTAAAACATCTAGATGTCTAAAAAATCTGCACTCTATGTTGTTTGAATTCATTATGTATTTATGTATGTATATCCATTTATACCCGTTCCACTAAATGTTTTAGTTGATCAAATCTGACAAGAGAATAACACTAAACACAGGGGTAACCTGGGTTCAAAATGTTTTGTAATATGATAACCACTGTAGCCAAAGTAACAACACTATTACTGTATAACTAAATTGTTTGCAAATATAATAAACTATATTTATATATTTCCACAAAAGATGTGTGTTGTGAAACAAAAAGGCATGTAGAACCAGGCCTGCAAGTAGTGTGTGTTCTGGTTGATGTGAAACCTGAAATGTCTAACTCTGTCAAATAGTAGAAAAGCTGGATCACAAGATCTAAGAAGACCTCATTCATCACCGTTCATTCACAACGTTTTTACACAATTCAACAACTGCCAAGTCTTTGAGAGTTACATAAGTAAGCAGATACAGGCACCACAAAAATTATTCCTGCTGCTCCTGGAGACATATTGAGGTCTTATAAAGCGAATGAAGTTCGGTCTGTGCAAGAAACTGAACATTATTTACAACAAATTGTCCTCAGCGTCTGAGTTGCGTCATTGTCACAGTTATTGTCATGCAACTTCTGTAACTACCTAAACAACAGCGCTATCCACAACATGAGTATAGGGAAGTGAACTATGTATTTTGCCAATGGCAAACCGTCCAATGTACGTCTGGAATGCAAGCCTCCTGTTACAACAAAAGAATTGAAAAGCATTCTAAAATAACTTATGTCCTATATCTTTGGTGAAAAGCAAACAAAAATATAATTTATTATTGGATGAAAGTCTTGACTTGTGCCACATCTGTTCAAATGAGAGCATTCTGTTTACTACGAGGCAAACAACATTTCACTTCTTTACTCCTGTTGTGGGCAGTACTATTTTTTATTTAGCACTAGTTTTGTCTTGTTTTTTCAAATCTTAAAAACACAGTAGCCATGGCCTGAGGAAGGCCTGAGGATTAGTACATTAAAAGCGAATTTTCATTTTGAGTGAACTATCCCATGTCATAAAAGTTCTATCCACTGCTCCCTGCATATCTAAGCATTCATTCTATTCCATATAGAGGTTTTACTGTATGTTAACAATTTTACAGAATATACAAACTTTTAACACTGGACATAAATTAAAATATGTGCATTCTTTGCACAAGGACAAAATCTTTTTTTAATGATAGGGTGGGGGTAATTTGACACAAACTACTTCCTGTTTTACCAATGTAGTATCCCATTTTCTCCATGTGTATTTTCATGGAAACACTTCCAGATGTAAAGAGTTTCATTTGCTTATCTTTCGATCCATGCTGAGGTACCTATACAAGACAAAATAAATGTAACAAACATCTACATGAAACCTCCAAGTATTGTAAAGGTATTTACAATATAAAACAAGCAAAGTAGGATTTTAGAAGACATCTCACCATTAGTTCAGGATTAGACAGATCAGGTCTGGGGACATAGTGGAATTCGGCTTCAGCTTTGCTAGAAATGCGCATTGATCTGGACAGTTTTGCCTTCAAAGTGTACACAATTTTGCCATATGAACCCTTGAAAGTTGGTGGGTAGTTCCTGTATGACACGACATTAGTTTTAATGCAGCGCAATGAGTATGTTTTACATATCCTATTTGTGCTTGAGAAGCAAAATCATTCAATAACTAATTTACACAACTAACTTACTGTTGGGGCAACTGGAACATGAATGGGTAAACATGACGTCCTGGTGCTAAAACAGAGGGATCTACAAAAAAAGAAAGAAAGAAATGCAAACATCAAACATCTTGCGTTCGAATTAAACTCCCAAGACAGCAACGCTTTATGCAACATTTATTTACTGTACGCATAAACTTACAAGGCTGTCCAGAGGGATCTTTCAGCAACTCATGGTCTTTACCTATAAGATCAGTTTATGGTTAAACGAGCGCTGTACTGTAACGTATACTGTAAGCAAAACGTGTATCTTTTAAAGTTCACATTCCTACCGTGCGTTTTGTCCTCCCGAACAAAAAAACGCTCCACTGAATAAAACTTCTCCTTGTCTGAGTAAATAACAGTGGTTTTATTGTGACGTTCGCTCCACCGTACGTTTGCCTTGCCTTTAATTTTGATACTTAAAGACTGCATTTGTGTATCCTTCGCAATCTCAAGAATGACCTGTCCCGATATAAAATCTCCGTTGGTGAAGGTGTTGCTCTGATTTATAGGATTGTAAATAACAGAAATGCTCTTGACGGTGAAAGACATTTTGTTTTCCGCTGATGCTGCAGCCGCTTTTAATGAAATAAAAGCAAATAACTATTTACAGTCAAACACGTCCCGAAGCGATCGGATCAGAAGCGCCCTCTTTAACCCTACACGGTGGGTGGGACATAGTAGAGTTTGGCGGCATAGGGTGTGGCTTTCGTGCAGTCCGGAATAAACAAACCGGTTTTATCTGATTTCTGTGTTGGACCCCATTTACGTCAGTGCACATATGTCAGGCCTATTTATCTGCACCATTTATCTTAGTCTTGATTTTGATTAAAAATATTTTGTACTTCAAAAGTATTGTAATTAACCAAAAGATGGCTGTTGCTTGTTACTTGAACTTTTTTTTATGGTGCTGGTTTAAGTTTGATCCTGATAGCAATCACAAAGCAAAGTGGCAAATATATTTATGGAAATGTATCTTCTGTGGAAAGCACAGACCATAAAATGTTTGGACTGAATCCAGTGATTGGATTTCCTGTTTGCCTGTCAAACTATGTAAGTCAAGTGTTTTGCATGTCTATGGAGAGTGCTCTGAACAGAGGGTGGAATTTTGTGCTTTCAAGCAAGGCTCATATTGCTAGGCTTTTCAAAATTGCCTACCCAACCGACTACTGCCTGCTGTGGGAGCACCATGGCTGGTACAGGGTGCATGCTGGACGTACAACAGTAACTGGTGGGTCTTTGAAAATGGTAAATAGCAAGTCAACGTAATTTCCCATGGTTTGGAAATACACTGTCAAGCATAACAATCAAAGAGCGTGAGCTCATTGCTGGAATTATTGTAATATGAGAAAATGAAGAGAAACTTTCACAATGTATTTCATTGAGCTGCACAGCACATTTTGAGTTTTGAGTGTTTTTGAGTGTCGAAGCATGATGTCTGGATCCTAACTCCCCATTCAAGTCTTGGTTCTTGTTTCTTGGTGTTAGGATCTGAACTTATGCTCTGGAGCTTGTTAACTCTATGGGGCCGTTTTTAGCCCAAAATGGAAAACTTTGCATGCATTTTGACTCATGACAGTAATGTTTTGGGATACTGAAAACGCAAACTTCAAAAAGCGGGTTTAAAAATACGTTTTGCAGGTTTTTAAAAACAGAACCGTATTTGCTTTATGTAAACAACAAAATGCAAATCTTTGAAAATGATGACATCATGCACGTGCACATGCACATGCTCAGTCTGTCTAGCAACATCAGCATCTGGGTCATTTACAATTCTGTGCCATTTCAGCTTGGTAACTTTATGATTTAATCATTTTATCTGAAAAAAAAAACATATTGCTTTAGCTCAGGATTATATTTGTTAATAATTTTTCACAACATTCTTTAAACATGCAAAGGCCAAATGTCCACCATTACTGGACATTCTCATTTTAATGATTAGGTGTTTTGAATTAATTAATGTTTACATTTTCTAAGAGCTAAAACGTCACTCACTTTACTTCACAAATGTATTTTAACAAAGTGTTCATAAACAAGCATTATCTTGAAAAAAGTTGTTGTATTTTAAGGCGCAGTGTTATTTCAATATTTCAACACCTTTCCTTTACAAATCTTTTATAAATTTTAATGGAATTTTGGCCCTAATTTAAATGATTTTGCCATTTCATTCCCTACAAGTAACCACAAACATAAAGGACAGGAATAATAGGGTGGACATCACACCAGTGAACAACAATGTACTGTATGTCAAGAATTTTTGGTCTAATACTTAATAATAATTATAATAATAAGTATAGCTGCAAGCATCAATTACCGGGTCAAGCCTATCAATGACACAGGAAATATTTTTGGATATTTTGATTAAACCCGTTAAAGAAAACAGGTAAAGCCCAACACCATAAAATGATTTATACCTTTTGAACAATAGGTGGTGCTGTCATCAAATTTTTTTGTCATCAAAACTTTTGGAAATGACACCTATAAAGTGTCACAAAATTTTCAAGCAATCAATACGAATTCCTGACTTTCAGTTGTGAGTGTCTCTAGATGCTACACACTGTGCAAATTGGACAAAAGCTATAAAAGGAGTTGGAAAAGGTAGGTTTTTGATATTCAAAATGGCCAACAGGAAGTAGCCTTGACTATGACAAATTTGGTATCACAGGACTCAGCATGACAGTATGACATTTAATTCAAATGTTAAGCATTTTCATCAATTTTGTTATATCTTTTAATCACTTTGCATGTGTTGTCCGAACTTGGTCCCAATCAACCAAACCAAGTTTCGGAGTGATTTGTTATTGCGTTCCATGAATACTGCATTTTACAACAAAATTCAAAAATTTCAACACCCCAAAATGGCCGACCATGGAACACTGGTGGACTCAGCATGCCTCAAGGAATCTAAAGAAACATGATTTTAGACCTGTTTTCAAAAGTAAAAAATCCATTTATTCTCTGGACCAGCAGATGGCGCTGTGACAAACCTGTGCATGCTACCTCAGGCATTGCCAAGATACAGCCTCATCTGTTTTTGCATGTAAGTGGCACTTCTGTTTGCTAGCTTGTGACACAAAATAGTCATATCAATTTTATTAGTCCACAACATCAAACATATTTCCCAATTTGGAAAAGACAAGTATTTAACTGTTTTTTAAATATTGTGCAAGATGGTGCTGGCCAAACAGAGTTTGAAAGATCATTTCTTTACAAGAAATTGTAAAGGTGAATGAATGGGAGAGTGATTTTGTGCTCTGTTGAGAAGGCACAAGGCATCGCGCATTATCTGACTGCAGGGTTTTAAGTTTCAAAATTTAAGAGTTTGTTGTCATATGTACAGGAAACACTCTGTTACAAGATACAATGAAATTCTTACTCTGTCAATGCTCTGGCAGTCTAAGACGTAATAGCCAAGGAACTCAGTGTGTGTGCATAAATAGGTGTTAGTGTGCAATGTAGACATATATAAAGCACTGGATGGCAGTCATTCACCATCCTGATGGCCTGAGGGTAAAAGCTATTTCTCAGTCCTGATGTTCTGACTTTAACACTTTTGTAGCTGGCTTTAACTGCCTGATGGTAGGAGTGTAAAAAGACTGTGCTGGTGACTGATGTACTTTTTTTAGTTTTGGATGTGTGATTCTCAATTCTACCTCACTGTGGTCTGCCTGTTAGAAAGCCCTGAATCCTGCTGCAAAGAGTTGGTGGAACCCTAAGGGTAAAAAGCTTATTGCTGAGCTTTGACGTGATCACTGTGTTGAATGCTGAGCTCTTCAAGGCTGTAAATGACTTGAGAGACAGGGCACAAAGAGCTTTTTATGCAATTAAGAAAAATTTTGAAGTTGACATCCTAAGTGAAATCTGTCTTAAAATAATCCAATCAATTATAGAACCCAACTGCTCTCTATGGATGTGAGGTCTGGGGTCCACTTACAAACCAAATGTTCACCAAATGGGACAAACACCCACCAGAAAGAAAATATTCTTCGCGAACAACAAAAAAAAAAAGTGCCTGCGGAGGAGAATTAGGACTGTACCTATTAATTAAAATTCTAAAAAGAGCAATTAAATTCCATGCGCATCTAAAAACCAATGATACTGAGACACTCCATCATAAAGCCTTAAACTACCAAGAGCTAAACCCAGAGAAAACCCTCCTCAGCCAGCTGGTCTCAGAACTCTCTACACTCTCAACTCTTTACAATCCAAAACCCCATCTAAGACTAAATCAAATTGTTAAAACACAAAAATACAAATATTTGAAACATTGGACCACAGCAGCAGCTCAACAAAGTCAACGAGCATGCTCTCTGTCTCTAAACAAAGAATATAAATTGGTAGAATACCTGACCACAGTGGCAGACCCTAAACTAAGACTAAGATTCCATGATCATAACCTCAGTATACAGACAGGAAGACACAAAGGGAAACAGATTGTGCCCACACTGCACACAACATGAAGTGGAAGCAGAGTTGCACTCTTTAACAGCATGCCCTAATTATACACAAATTAGGGAAACGCTGTCCCCCAGACCACTTCAAAGACTTTAAACAGATACAACAAAAGGACACACTGCCATTCTATGAGAAACTTCAACCTGCTCAAACTTGGCTGTGATGTACATCAAGTCTTGCCATGACAAAAGGACAAACGGCAAAACAAAACCATGACTAGAAGCAAAACACTGTACAACACACATAAACTGATATGACCGGATCCTATCTTTTTCTTGTCTTTTATTAGAATTTTTTATTGGTACCTTTTTACTGTTTATACAGATATATAGATTATATATACTATAGAGAGAGAGATACTTTATTTATCCCGTAGGAAATTCAGGCATCCTTTAGCATCCATGACATGACATTCACAAGACACACACAAGTACTCCAAACATCTAAGACATCAAAAAATACTCTTATAAATAAATCTAAGGCAACAAAGGTAGATAGTAAAATAAATTAAGGCATAAATGGTCTAGGCCATGTAGTCCAGAGACCAACAGTCCAAACAAACAAAGGGGGCCCGGAGGGGGGTGGGGAGTAGTTATCTGCTACTGATGTCAGTGATTGCAACTCTGTGCCCACCACAGAGCCAGTCTTCCTCATCAACCTGTCGAGTCGACCAGCATCCCTCTTTCTAGTGTATGCTTTTATTTTGTATATTTGTGGGTAAAATATTTGTATTTAATGTTTCTATGCTTTGGCAATGTAAAGACACTTTTACCATGCCAGTAAAGCTATTTGAATTATGAATCTGGAATCTGCAAATAACACTTAAACTTAACTGTCCTTGTTTTACAAGTGTGAGGGTAGTGTGTAATGTGGTATTGATATGGCGCCCTCTGTTGACCTATTCGAGCTATACGCGAACTGAAGAGGGTCCAAGGAATCTGGAACGGAAGTCTTGATGTAACCCATGATTTTCTTGAAGCACTTTATCACTATTTTTGTCAGTGCAATAGGCTGAAAGTCATTGAGACAGGCAGCTTTGCTGTTTTTAGACAGTGGTAGGACGGTGGATTTAGATATATTTCTTGTTTTCTTGAATTTTTCCTTCAAACACCATAACAGTAATATTTTATACATGAACTAAAGTGCAAAAGGTAAACTTTAATTTCAGTTTGTGTGTGTTACAATAATACAATTAAATAGAGAGACCTACAATTGCAATGCTCTTTAATTCAATCTATCTAGTAACATTTCCGATTAGATCTAATTAAATTGTTACTAGTAAGAATGCAACTGCAGAGCTCTTTAATTTAGTTATAACTAGTAAAAAATATGCTACGTTTGGTTTTTGGAGGTGAACAAAAATAACAGTTACATCGGAGGCTGAGTCATTGAGTGTTTTTGAATTGTCCGCCAGATGTCAGCACGCTACAAAAAAAAAAAAAAAATGTCTAAGGAACAAAATTGTTTACCGTAGAATTAAATATTGCATAGACTCCATAGCCTCGTGATCAACACAGAATTAATGGCAAGTGTGCTGTAAATGATAGTAGAGTTTGATCTAAATATTTAGCGCTTTTCACTGTATGCTTTTAAATTTACAGTACATGTTTGTTTAAAGGAAAAACATGGTTGCTTATATGTCGTAATTGTTTTTCAAAAATGATTTTGGTTGTAAATTGTAAATGTTAGAGAAATTTTTAGAGAATGTTGCCCTGTAAGTGTAGTTGAAAAAAACCTGCAATGCATAATGGTTTCGCTTTTGATCACATTCACATGCGAATTGCAATTACTCACTAATGATTATATTCTAAGGTTGGACTTCATAATGTGTTTCTGACTAACTGACACTCTTATATAGTCTATTTATGTGAATCACATTATTTACTTAAAGTGCTGTGCCCTGTTGTGCTCAGGTAAAGTCTTAAAGTCAGGAATTACCAATTTAGACATGGTCTTTCAGAAGTAACATCCTTAAGGATTGAAAATATTGCACCACCACCTGTATTTTAAGGTATTTAATTTTACCAGCTGACAGAAGGCGTGGCTGAGTCAAGTACAAGGTGCTGTGCGGGGGCGTGGCCATAAAGGTTTATAAGCTTATAAACATCTTTGGAGGAGGGCGTCTTTTTACCGCGGTCCATCCAATGGCAAGGAGCTGAATGAGTCGCTATGGTGACGAGATTGTTTCGACTGAGGTTGTGATGGGTTGACAGGTGCTTGACAGTCGCAGTCTCAAGCATGTACACCAAAGGCAAAAACAACGTGCCATCGGACAGACAAGCCAGAGAAAAGTAAGTTTTTTTTAATCAGGGGGTGGAGGGGGAGTATGATCTCTGCAGCGCTCTCTCACTTCGTCTCTCTCCATCTCTCTCTCACTTCGTCTCTCTCCATCTCTCTCTCACACACACTCTAGAAAGGAGAGACGTACGAGCAGCTGGTGCATGTATGCTTGGATCCTCAAGTTACGTTACGCTTTGCATTATGGCGACTTGTGCATATCTTTACTTTCCTAGACTATCATAAAGCGTATGATCGTGTAGTAGGTTATATT
>JAZGTK010006886.1:0-20122 GCA_036877625.1 Ambastaia sidthimunki | reverse complement strand
TTGTCACATCTATTAGTGTGGACACTAATACACCGGCTACAAGCTCTGCTGGGTTATAACGACTTTATCCCCTTTATCAGATAAACATCTATACCACCATGGACATTTTTGGGCTCACCCTGTTTGGTTTCCTGTTCTCCACCCATGACCCACATCACTGGAACTAAAAAAACATGTAGAAAAATTTACATATAAACAAGTTGCGTGTGTATGTAACAACAATCTATGGGTTTAATACTGTACCTCACCCACCCTGCAGAAGTTTGTTGAAGAACAGAACAAGCTGACCATGCCGTTCCTGGAACAGTGTTCAGTCAGAGAGAGGTTTCACCAGCGCCTCACTGAGCTCTACAACTACCCCAAATACAGCTGCCCTTACAAGAGAGGAAAGAGGTAGTGATCAGACCACACACAACATCAAACACAACACAAGCCCACCGCAGGAGCACAAAATATTCATACTGTAGTGGTGTCAAATCCTTACTGTGAAAAGAAGAAAGGGATGCACCAACACATATAAAATAACATTTTTATTTGAAAAGACCAACTTGAATTAAAGAGCCAATTAGTAATTTATATACGCTATTAAAAACACAGGTTCCTAAAAGTTCTTCATGCTGCTGCTTTAGAAGAACCTTTTTGGTTTCCCAAAGAACATCAAAAAGTCTTAAAAGAACTTCTTTCTTTCTTACTTTTTAAAAGTCTTAGGACCCCTTTCCCACTACCAAGAACCTTTTGTAAAACAGAAAGGTTCTGTGGACGTTAAAGATTTTTATGGAACCATATAGGCAAAAGTGTTTCTGTTGTTGTAAAGCATCTTTTATATAAAGTGTTTGTGTCCCATATTCTGGAAAGTACTGTATGTGGTGGTAACAGTGACTATATCTCATGTGATGCGTCACAAACGTTGGAGTGCCACGTACAGACTTGCATTTAGTCATGCATTTACATTTTAGTCATTTAGCAGGTGACGTCATCTAAAGAGGTCAAATGAAGAACAGTGTAAGCAATTTTCCATTCGAGAGCCAACAGTGCTCATAAAACTGCCATGCCAAGTTTCAGGATAAGTTAAACAGCAGATAAACGCATATTAAAGATATCTTTTCCATATATGTGATCTGAAGAAATGCCTCCTTCTGTAGAAACAGGACTTACATACTTCAGTGTGATGTTGATGTACAACAAAGTTCCTCTATTGCAGATATTTCTATTCCTACAACGAGGGTTTGCAGAACCAAAACGTTCTATATGTGCAAGACTCTTTAAACAGCCCCGCCTCTGTGTTCTTTGACCCAAACACTCTCTCAGAGGATGGAACCGTGGCTCTCAAGAGTAAGTGCTGACTGCACACACGTTCAAATACCCGCAGAAACGTCCGGGTCTTCTTTCTTTTATCCTGTCCTTACAATTTTCTGTTACAGCTGCAATCTGTAACATTTCTGGTTTATAATAATAAACAAAAACCAGTTATTGAGCAAGTAAATGACAGATCAGTGTTCAAGACAATTGTAAGTTTATAATAATAATTTAAAATTTGACCAGTCGGGTCCATTTTCACAGGAAAACATACCTAAAAAATACCTAAAACAAATATGCAAGTTGCAATTTTATCTTACAAACACAGATGGCGCTAAAGAGGCAGAAGTTATCGATTGCAGCTTTAAAATGAAAATTAAACAACTGAAGAAACAGACAGAAATGCATTGCATCTTAAAAATGATCTGCTCAATATATACCCAATTACTTATATGGTTAATTAACTAAAATTTGTCTTAAAATCTAGTTACTAAGAAACACCCTAGATGTATCTGCTGTGAGTCCTGGTCTCACCTATAGTCAGAAGTTAATCCTGTAACCTCTGGTCTCATTGGTTACTGCAATCAAATGCGTCTGTAAACTGTTCGGAAACATTTAATTATGCTGGTTGGATTTCACTGTCCCTTTGTTGTTTATGCATTTCATGAACAATAGTTTGCTAGTTACGTAAGGCTTTCTCTGTAGGAAATAACGAAACCAGATTAACTGCATATATGGGAAACCTGATAACTTTCCCCGTTCGTTAATTTCCTGGAATAGCTGTACTTTATTGATGACTGTTAAACAGGTTTGTAGATATTCGTCAATCCTCAGGCTGGAATTTTTGTATTGAAGACAAGCGTATCTGTACTGCTTACAGGCAGATCTGTTTTTGGCTATGGAATCGAATACATAATTCAGTGTATGCGTGCAAATTTATTTCATGTAAATACGGATTTTGGTTTAATGTTTGTGCAGCAAAACTTTGTTACTGTACATTCTGACAGAATTCTGATAAACTTTCTCCTCTTATTTTACAGCTTTTGTTCCTCATTTTGACAATTCTTTTTGTCGTTTTCCTTCTGTCTTTGTGACTCAGACGATCAGAGACCTGTTTTTTATGTTGGTATTTTCCATTTAGTGTTATTTTTAATCTTGCTTCCCAAAACCATTCAGTAGACAAAAACTTCAGAATCATTTGTGATGGTTGTGCAAATTAGATGTGAAGGAACTTTGTCAGGACCATCTAGCAGTAAAAGATGCCAACTCTTCCCTAAACATTTACATTTATTCATTTGGCAGACGCTTTTATCCAAAGCAACTTACACTGAATTCAATGTATACATTTTATTATTATTATTGTATTCCCTGGGATCGAACCCACAACCTTTGCACTGCTAATGCAGTTGAGCTACAGGAAGACCTAAAGTCTTATTTGTTATGGAATATTGCAGTGTGTATCATAAATTATCCATACACAACATTTTTTCAAATTAATGTGCCATTGTAATCTTTAATCAAAAACATTAACCTTACCCCCCCTATGCAAACGACATCTATTGATGACATGCCTCAACATAGTGAGGGCGGGGCTATATTGACGGACCAATGGCCAGGCAGTTTCTATCCCTCCAACTTCTAACGTTTCAATAAATTCCCAAAGAACAAAATCAAGTCCCGCTCTAATTTTTTTTTATATTCAAGAAGCCATTATGCTTGTATTACTTCAACACATGGAAGAAAAGACCATCACAACTTTCATGGTGACTTCAATATGTCCCACCCTAACTTCCTGTTTTAATAGTAAGTATGTCAACACGGTAAATAAACCTCAGCTATCAAGCTATTTTATTCATGCTAATTCTTGGCATGTCTGCTCTCTGTACGGTTGATTTACAGTGGGTCGCCTGTCAGAGGAATGTGAGTTTTTTGCATATGGTCTGAGCAGCGCAGGCTCTGATTGGGTGACCATACGCTTCCTTAAGGCTGATGACCTCACCCAGCTGTCTGATGTTCTGGAAAGGGTGAAGTTCAGCTGCCTGGCCTGGACCCATGATGCCAAAGGCATCTTCTACAATTGTTACCCTCCACAAGACGGCAAAGCAGATGGTATGTGCATGTCTCCGAAAAACTAAAAGCATGCATTTTGGAATTAATGACTGTTTTATGCATCTGTAACTTTCCAAAATGTCAAAAACAGCTTTAATCAAATCTCCAACGATTTCGTAAGTACACAGATTAGGTTGTGTTTTGTTCATTCTAGGCACCGAGACCACAACTAACCTAAACCAGAAACTTTACTACCACGTGATCGGCTCCAGCCAATCAGAAGACATCCTGGTGGCAGAATTCCCTGAAAACCCAAAATGGCACAGCAGTCTTACTGTAAGAACACATCGTATTTATATAAAACCCACAATTTTGAGAAAAAACATTTTGCAACTCACCCCTTCACCATATTTGTGATGAAATATTTATGAAGGACGCTACAAAATTATCCACTCCTAAAATAAATAGTTGTTCTCCATTTTCACATTGTTCTCTTTTTCTTACATGTCATTCTTCCTTTATTTCTCTTCTCCTTTATTCTTCTCTTCAGGTTTCTGATGATGGCAGGTATGCAGTGCTGTCAATCACAGAGGGATGCGAGCATGTAAACCGCCTGTGGTATTGCGACCTGCAGCAGCTGCCCAATGGCATCACAGGTCCGTCTGCACATGTAAATGTGGGTGGAGCCTAATAACAAAACAAAAACAAACACAGTACAGTACACAATACAATGCGTTTTATGTACTGTAAATTTTCCGTTAACATGAACACTGAGCAAGGGCACAAAAGATAAGAGTTGAAAACGACCTCCTAACCTTTCCCATGTTTATAATTTAAGCTGTCCGGTCTGATTTTCGAGAAATGTCAGTTTGGCATCATTTGACTTCAACATACGTTAAAGAAAAAGGATGTAAAGTAACCTGCAATTTTATGTTTAAACAGAGATGGTGGTAGAGAGACAAAAGTTATGGATTGCAGCTTTAAATAGTTTGAATGTGTCTGAAGCATTTGCACCTACACATGCAAGCAAATTGTTTACATTATTGTTAATATTCCAGGTTTGTTGCCATGGGTGAAGCTGGTGGACACGTTTGAAGCGCAGTTTACTTACATCACAAACGAGGACACCGTGTTCACTTTACGTACCAATCAAGACTCTCCGCGCTACCGCCTCATTAACATAGACCTGCAGAAACCAGAGCGAACACACTGGAGAACCCTCATCTCCCAGCACCAGAAGGATGTTCTGGGTACAACATCACACACAACCTTAACCTGCACTCTAACCCTAACAGAAAACTTTCACAACTATTAATACTGACTATATTTTATAGTGTTTTTGCAAATGAGAACGTCCCCAAAAGGAGGTGATGACCTCTACTGCTTTTTCAACAAATAGTCTAGCATAAAGTCAGGATGGACTGCAGATATGACCAGAAATGTATGAAAGATTACATTAATTATGAGATTACAGTTTGCGAATGAATTGGTACTACAGTATTGAAAAAACGAACAAACAAAATATTAACTACAGAACAAGCATTGATGCAATTTTTGACACAAAATCCCCAGTTGCCCCACATTTTTCCTGTAACTTCTGAAACATGGCTGGCATAATTTCTCAGAAGAATTCAACAGTGTGGATGAAACTCGTGACACACACACACACACACACACACGCACACGCACACACACACACACACAGTTTTGTAAGAGAACCGTCTGACTGCTTCTGTTTTGCCCGCAGGCTTTGTGCAGTGTGTGAATCAGCGCTATCTGCTGGTGAATTATGTGCATGACGTGAAGGACATTTTACAGCTCTATGAGCTGCATTCAGGAAGACTGATCCGTGACCTGCCATTGGACGTGGGCACCGTGGTTGGCCTCAGCTGCAAGAAGAAACATCCCGACTTCTTCTACAAGTTCACCTCTTTTACCACACCAGGTAAACACACCCAACAGTTGTGGTAAGGGTCACATTTCAATAAACAATCAAGTCACGCGATACAATCATGCTGAAATGCACCTCACGGCCAAAAGTATGTGGACATCCAGGTTCAGTCAGGCTTCCTAATTCCAGTGAAGAGAAATCTTAAAGCAAAGGTGTTCCAAAGAACTGTGTGCTTCCAACTAAACTTACTACTGCATATAAAAAAACTTACTACTGCATATACATATCTCTGAGTCTGCTGTGGAGGAACTGGACTGGCCTTAGTTTGAATAACGTTCTTATAACAATTAACAAATTAATTAAATACAACATCTAAAAACTGGACATTCAAAAGAACATAATGCCATAAATTGTATCCGTTTAAAAAAACATGCAGATCTTTTTTCTTGATCAAGATCAGTTTTTTAAGATCTATTAATTCAGTTATTAATTTTAAGATCAGTTTTTTATGTCTTATTTTTAATATTTCAGGAATAATCTATCACTGTGACCTGAGTCAGCCCAACCCAGAGCCCAAAGTTTTCCGTCAGGTGGAAGTAAAAGGCTTCCAACCCAGTGACTACCAGACGACTCAGGTCAGACTGCTCACTATCTGTCCCAACAATATGTAGAAAGAACGACAACTCTGACCTGACATCTGCAAATACTTTAACTAAGCAGCTTTGAAACTGTTTGTATTGTAAAAAGCGCTATACAAATAAATGTGAATTGAATTGTGAATGTGAACTATATTGAAAAAACATGGATCACTGGACATTCCAGAGAGCGTCTCAATACGATACACAGAAAATATTATCTCTGAAACCCTTGTAACGTTGTGTGTTGCAGGTGTTTTACACCAGTAAGGATGGTACAAAGATCCCAATGTTTCTAGTACATGCACGAGACATAAAGAAAGACGGCTCTCATCCAGTCTTCCTCTATGGTTACGGAGGCTTTGAGAACTCTATTCAGCCACACTACAAGTCAGTGTAAAGCAAATTGGTGTGTGTGTTTGTGTGTGTGTCAGTGTTGTAGTCATGTCCAGCTCAAGTTGAGCCAAGCTCAACTGCAAATTCAGCTAATGTGTTGTGGTACTCAAGACTCAGACTTGGACTCATCCAAGTCTGGTCTTGACTACAACACTGGTGTGTGTGTGTGTGTGTGTGTGTAAAGCTGCATCTAACTAAAGTTAGGAAGAAACAGTTTTTAGAAAAGTGTGTGTAAGAGTGAAATATAATAATTATAACAGGATTTTTTTCTGTATGTGCAGTACTGCATACCTGCTGTTTATAAGACACTTGGGTGGCATCCTGGCTGTAGCTAATATCAGAGGAGGAGGAGAGTACGGCCAAACCTGGCATAAAGGTACATCAGATCTTCACTCCACTGAAGCTTAGATGTATCTCATGAGGATTCAGGGAGTATCTCAACTGTTAAAGCACTGTGCTAGCAACACTAAGGTCACGGGTTCGAATCCTATAGGGAATACACAAACTGTTTTAATAAGTAAAACAATCAAATCTTAATAAATCAATAATCTATAAATGTATATAATTATAATTTAATAACCAGCATAACAAACATGTTTTTGAAAGAAAATCGTCTACCCTGTCTGCCAATGGTTATACATAGTACAAGGAACGCCCCCTAGTGGGCTAAAAAAATGAATCAATCAACAAAAAATGGTGTAAAACATACACTTGTTGATCAGCTGGTTCAAAAATGGAGACACTTCCCACTTAAATCAAATACAGGTGAAAATATTGCCCTTTATAGAGAAGTTAATCTCTGAGGAAATAAAATAAAATGTGCCTGTGCGTTTGATTTCAGCTGGAACACTTGGGAACAAACAGAACTGCTTTGATGACTTCCAGTGTGCCGCTGAGTACCTGATCCAGCAGGGCTACACCACCGCCAGCCAGATCGCCATCAACGGAGCCTCCAACGGGGGTCTGCTTGTGGGTGGGTTGCCTGGACGAGTGTGGCATTAGAGCAAGAAGGAGGACAGATAGACAAAATTATCTCCAGCTAACGAAGAACACAACCAACAAAACTAGACAGACTTAGCTGGTTAAACTACAAACTTACTTTAGTAAAAACTTTCCAGCTAACAGAGAACGTTCTCAGAACGTTTGCCGACTTAAAAAAGTAACATTAGTAGAACTACTTATATAACTAAAAGGTATATATTAAAACAAATCCTTATTCCTACAAAAACGTTATTTTTACGTATCTAGTGGAACGTTTTTACAACGTTACAGGGATTAAAAATGTTTGAATAAGACTTACAACCAAGCAATAACGTCCAAACAACGTCTACAAAACTTCATAGAACTTTCAAAACAACATGTTAACCTTTTTGTTACTTAATGGAAACGTTAGAGGAACGTTCTTAGAACGCAAGACTGTTAGCAGGGTTATGGCCGTACAGCTGCTCGTCTCTGTTAATGTGTATCGTTACAGAGCGAGCAGCTGCGAGGGTGAAATATGTCTGACGCGCTCATTAAACAGCGCGTTTAATAAGAGACGCGGGCGTTTGATGAGTGACGCGCACCGGCTGTTAGCGCCAACGCAGCTTTAATGTGCGTCTTATTCATATAGTGGAGACAGGATTGAGTCATTGTACTGTATCAGTATTGCATATGGGGGAGTGCGGAATTTTTTGCGTGGTCGGTTGTGGGTTACTAGTGTGTGTGTAAGTGATAATGAAAACAAGATGTCTCTTAAAACATTTCAAATATTTTCTTTAGGCTAATTCTGTATAAAGTTAGTGCGTGGGGTTGTGGGTGACAATAACCAATGCGTTTAGTTAAAGCTTAATTATGCCAAATATGTTCTTATTGTGTGAGTCGTTTATCAGAATAGTTGTAAGGCCACTCATTTGAATACAGGTGTATGAGTCAGTGTGTCTGGTAAATGTGGACCATGTTAAGCAGTTTTTAAAGGGCAGTGATGTATGTGTGTTTTATCAGCGGCGTGTGTGAATCAGAGGCCCGAGCTGTTTGGCTGTGGGGTGGCTAAGGTCGGGGTCATGGACATGCTAAAGTTTCACAAGTTCACCATCGGTCACGCCTGGACGACTGACTACGGCTGTGCAGATGACCCCGAACAGTTCAAATGGCTTATCAAGTAGGACAGATTAATAGATCTTGATACATAGTTTCATCATACTTTTAAATACTGTATATGGCTATAATAAGCTGTGTCTGAAATCAAAGACTGCCCAGTCAGCCAGTGACAGAAATTAAAGGATAGATCACCCAAAACTGAAAAAGACTATCATTTACTCACCCTTATGTTATTCCAACCATGCATGACTTTTTTGTTTCTGAGATATAAAAGAAGATATTTGGAAGTTGGTAACCAAAGAATGCTGGCACTCACTGTATGGATAAAAAAACACATTTAGAAACAGTTTCTAGTCATACAGGTTTGGAATGACATAAGGGTAAGTTAAGGAAATAATTTCATTTTTGAGTGATCTGTCCCTTTAAGTGAGTAATAGAGTGGTTTTGTATGAAGCTTCCTCCTAAGCAAACCAACAGAAACAATTATAATAAATTTCATTAGGTAATTTGCTTTTTCATTCACTCATTCAGATGTGATTTAAACACTCATTTCTGGATGTTGTACAAATATTTGTGTGTGCTTTGATGCATTAATACCTCTGGTAACTGCCCGAGTTGTTCAGGTTTCAGACACACAGTGTCGTGGGGTTTTGAGTTTAAAATCCGCACTTTCTCCACAGGTACTCTCCCCTGCATAACCTTCCTCAGGCCCCTCGAGACGGGACCCCGTACCCCGCTATGCTTCTGCTGACGGCTGATCACGATGACCGCGTGGTTCCCCTGCACACTCTGAAGTATGTGGCCACTCTGCAGCATGGAGTGGGCCGCAGCCCCAGCCAGACTCAGCCCCTGATGGTCAGAGTGGACACACGCAGTGGACACGGTGCTGGGAAACCCACTGCTAAAGCCATTCTGGAGGACACACACATCTTCTCCTTTATAGCTGAGACACTGGGGCTGAACTGGAAAGACTGAGAAAGTGAGAATGTGAGAGAGTGAGAAAGAGAGAGTTCAGATGAGGTCTAAAATATCTGACTTCAAAAGTTTACATGTTCCAACTGAGGAGAAATTGATGCGGGTAAATAGAGGTTTAAAACATGTAAAGTATTGAATGCTTAGATGTTGTTTGTACTGTAGTGGTCTGTGACTTGATTGTTATTCTTTTAAGCAAACCAATGGGCATTAAAATACGGGTTTTGAATCTTCCTAAGTGTCCTAATAATAAATCATTTCGTTTTTAATCAATCTATTTTCTATAGCTGTGTGAAAACTGTTTTTGCATTTGTATTGTAATACTCAAAACCAGCCACTAAGGGGCAGTAAAGGACTGTAAGAGCTTTATACACCGATCTGCATAACACATACAGAGCTGTGGTTGGAAAAACAACAAATATACTCTTCTGTTGTATAGTCTGCTTAATTGGGCCAAAGGGAGGGGGGCCATTATAAAAATTTGTCCAGGCCCCATTAATTTAAGCAAGAGAGTGGATACAGTGGCCTCTGTTTATTAAAGGACTTGCAAAAACAGCAAAAAATGAATAATTTCCCACTTGGTTATTATATTTGTTATCTCATGCAATTAAATGTATGTTTTTAAGTGTGGCTGTTGTGTCCAAATTCTTTTTAGGGCCTATTCTTTTACTGTAGTAAATCTCACAGACAGAGGTAGTCAAAGTTGAAGGGTGCAGTGTGTCAGTTTATCTCAAATGAAGCAAATAATGCTGATTTGAGATCACTTTAGATTTAAATGAACAGAATTCTGGGCAACAGGAAAGCTTGAAGATAATTATAAACAGCTGTAAAATAGAACGGGGGGCTAGAAGAGAAAAATACAGAATTCAGAAAGTATTTTTTAAAATTCTACATTTAGATCTTCTACATTGCAAAAACAATGACACAATTACAATGTTAATACAATGTGTAATTGTTACATAACACATACATGTTTATTACTTGTGTTCAGTACTTACTGTAACTTACTGTAAATTTACGGCTAAATGCCGACTTTTGGGAGTTCACAGCACCAAAACAGAGAGAAAACAGCACAGGAAAGAGTTTAAAAATGAAGAAAACGGTGATGCAGCCTGTGTTCAACTGTGGTCACAGAAAGTTTAATCTGGGTTTGTCCAAAACCTGCGAATTAATCTGATGATGTGTGACAGAGCAGAACAGCTTGAACCGTGGACCTCAGACGTGATGACTCAAAGCAGAGTTTCACATGAATGCGTATGCAAAGATTTCAGGAGCTGAGATCTGACTGAAGAGTTTGAAGTTGAGACGAAACTTCCTCTTAAAAGGACAGTAACCCAAAATCAAAATTTACAGTCTACTCACCCCCATGTCTGTCTTTTAAAATCATAATTGTCCTTGTAAACATTTAGATGTAAATTTAAAATGCAGAAAAAAGTAAAGTATCAATGAAAGTTATCTATGTTAATTTTCCTGTTTTTTCCATACAGTAATATACAGTTTTTTATTAAAAAGAAAGTATTCTATAGAACTGAGTTTTATAGAGTAATTTTGTTATATCAGTTTTATAGTATCAGCTGAACACACACACACACACACGCACACTAAATTGGCCACAGAAATGAAGATGTGCATATATAGATGCACTTCAATCAAGATGAATTCATAATAATAAATGGTTTTTCAGTGTTTCTGCCTCCTAGAGCATTTAATCACTGTTAGGTTTAAAGGCACTAAAATCCCAGCAGAAATTCCGGAACACATTGTTCATCCATTCTGTCACATGACCCTAGAACAGAACTATTTTTTGTCTCTTAAATACACACAGCTTAGATGTCTCTATCCTCCATGAATGAACTGAACTCATCTATACAGCAATGGCTGTACCTGGAGAGATGGCACAGTCCCAGAGAGGCCAGTTCAAGCCCCACTTCACTTTGTTTGTTCACACTTGCTCCCGATCCGGATTAATTTCCCAAATCCGATTTGAGGCTTGGCACTTCTAACTGCAAGGATCAAACTTTTGTAGAAGGAAACCTTCCCCTTCACACCAGCTTAGAGGTGGATCCATTTCTTCCTACTGATGGGTCTTTTAATCTGAACACAAATGTGTGAACACTCTTATGCACGCACACACACTCGCACACACGCGCACACAGTTGCATCGCTGCTGGAAGTATTAACTGCATTTTTTGTCAGAACAATTCACTCTATTTTCACACTTTATTTCTCATCGTTATTTCCATGTGTGAATTCTTCTGTTCTGTCAGGGCAGAGTGACAGTTCAAAAATCAGAGGTGCCATTTATTTTAAAAATCAAACAATATTTGACTTTAATTCAGAAACAACCGACTGATGTTTATTTTTATAAGTTGCCTGCTAAGTACAGTCCTTATCCAACTTATTCTCTGAGAATGTCATTACCGTCACACACAATATCAAAAATGATCACATACACACATCAAATCCACCTGGAGGTAATAAAGATCCGACCTTTAATCTAGAACACGTGAAAATGTTTAACAATAAACAAAAACATTTGATTGAAGTTTTCAAGTAGTCAAATGCTCCCCATTCTCTCACTGTCAAATGCAAATGATCTAGCTGAAAGGAAATTTGATTATTACAAGAAATCATTACAAAATCCTATTGGTAAAAATATGGAACAAAGAATCCAGTTTTGGCTTCCCACAGTTTTTCAGGGGGCTGAAACTTCACAGGAAACGCTTGATTGCCTCGAGATTGATTACACATGATTAAAATAGACTGTGTATGAATTCAGGCAGGTATGCTGGAAATGAGGAGACTGCAAGCAAACACAATAAAGCCCAGGGTACCTGTATTGTATTTTTTTTAATAACATGTTTCAGTATTGCAACAGCCATCTGTTTTTCTACCAGGTAAAAATCATCAAAAATTCCAACCGAAAAGAAACTGAAACAGACTTTATTTTAAACAAATGTTGTTTCTTCGCTACTCGCCTAATTCAAACAATTGTTTCAACACAGTGAAAGGATCTCATTCGACACATTATTACTCAAACAAATTATAAAAATAGATTGCATTTTCAAATACATATTTACAGTATCAAACAGAGATCAGAATGATACACACAATGCAAAGGGGGCTTTTGTTTTATTTACTAATGAAAAGAGTAAAGGGTTGCTAAACAGTGCAGAACAGTATGTTTGTTGTTTCGATTTTGAGTGATTATTTGGATTATGTCATGTTCTGATATGATATGTCTGCAATAATCATGAATATGTTATTTGTGTGAGCTCTCTCTGTATCTGTGTTTGTAAAACGAGAGCAAAGAAAGTGATGGTGTTACAATGTTCCTTTTAATTATACATATACTAAAAATCAGGAACAAACGAATTGTTTGTTTTGTACTTCTGTATTTGTAACACAATCCTGATTGACCGATTTGTGCATTCCTGTCTTCGTTGACGTGAT
The DNA here is from genome assembly GCA_036877625.1 of Ambastaia sidthimunki. Lineage (NCBI taxonomy): Eukaryota > Metazoa > Chordata > Actinopteri > Cypriniformes > Botiidae > Ambastaia > Ambastaia sidthimunki. The sequence continues at coordinate 7,351 of JAZGTK010006886.1, read as the reverse complement.
TTGAACCGATCTGTTTATACGATCAAAACGCAAATGTTATGATTTAGGGTTTCGCTCGGTACTGCGTAAACACAAATCTCCGTTGTCACTCCACTCTCGTTCACACACTCACTTCACACACAAATGCGAAAGGTCAAAAGTCTAAATTCAATAACACTAGCACATTCTGAGCATTCGTTAAAAAGAACAACAAGGTCTGTTGTACAAAACGCCAACATCAAACAATACACACGTCTGAGAGTATCGGACAATCGCAACTGCAGAGATAACAAAAGTTTATAAGCGTGTGTGTGTGTGTGTGTGTGTGTTCGACACTCTTCACCGCCACTCGCTCACAACCTCTCAAAGTGCAGGAACAAAATTTAAATTACACAACCAAGACCAAGAAGCATTTTGATGAAACATCAGTAAATGTGATCAGTTTCCCTAGGCGTTTCTGAACGTAATATTTCTGCATTTATATTCCAGTTCTGCTCAAATGAGCTCCTGTAAGCATCTGTAAACGTAAATAAATACTCTAATAACTATGGTACAAGATAATGTAAGTCATGGATACTGCAGTGCAAACACTGTCTATAGATAAGACAGAACAAGAACAATAAACACATTACTGAATATAGATTTTAGACGACACTAAATTAAAACTCTGAAATTCGGGTCGAAACACAAGAGAGTTTATGCGGAGAGCAAGTAAAAGGAAAATGTAGACAAAGAAAAGTTAGACAATCATCAAAGGAAGGAAAACACAGAAAAGCTGGGATTTACATTGTATTAGGATCAGTTCTTACATCAGTAGTTAATTTCCTGAAGATACAGTGAGATCTTCTCCTGGTCTGAGGAGCTGAAGGTCCATAACTTAGTGGCGTGCTTTTTGTTCAGTCCACTGCACAGCAGATCAGTGGCTACAAAGCATGAGTTTATTTGTTTGCTTCAAAGAAATTATACACTACATCCTTTTGGCTGCTCTGAGATCAGTCAAAGTCAAACTGCCCTGCTCCAGGTCAGTATTGGGGGTGTCACAACCACTGTTCTCAGTTCAGTCCTACTGAAAGGGACACAGCTTGTGTGTAAATGTCACTGATGGACAGCAGAAGCAGGGGAAATCAGTCCACCGGGTTATTTTAAAGAAACTCTCGCATTTTCCGAGACGTTGTTCCATCGGAAAACAGCAATGTGATTTGTGGAAGAAAATATTCAACATTTACCCGAAGAGAAGATAAAGAAACGTAAAAAATGGGAAGATTAGGATGAAAACCAACCATTGCAGTGCTTAACTTATCACCTCCTGACTGCTGAACGGCCTTCTGGGTAATTACGAGAACATACGTCCTCGTGTCTTTCTTCTATAAACCCGGACACTTCTGCCGATGTGGAGTTCGCTGTATAACCGTGAGTGTTTGTGTGTGTCAGACCTGAACTCCTCGACCGTGCATCTGGATGACCTGTGCTCGCAGAGTCTGAATGGCCGTCAGGATCTGTTTCTGGTGCTCCAGAGAGGTGATGCCCAGACTCATCACATCCCTGCAAAACAACAGAGTTAGTTACACCTCTGAGGAACCTGCACACCCAATCCTGGACCATCAGTCTCACGTCACATCACTCACTGGACAGTCATGCGAGCCACCGACTCCAGGTAACAGTATCCAGCCGCTGTGAAGTTGTCTTTGTAGCGGCCCATGTCTACAGCCTCTAACCATTCCCCGACTGAACTAAATGAAGGAAAGGAGGGAAGAGTTCGTTCTGCTAGTGATATAGAGGAACCCAGAGTCCTTCAGGAACAGAGAGACAGAAAGTATGTTATGATAGTGCAATGGCTTGAAAGCAGTTTTACTAAGGCATTATGGGAAAAGTTCAATACCTGCGTCCCAGTGTGGAAGACCCAATGTTATCAGGGCTTCTTATGGTCTTGCTGAGAGCGCTGTGGATCTGGGTGAAGGTGGGTCTCTCCGTCCTCTCTTTCTGCCAGCAGTCCAACATGAGCTGGTGCAAAGATGGAGGGCAGTTCACAGGTGCAGGTAACCGGAACCCATCTTCTATAGCTTTAATCACCTGTAATGTATAAACACAACAAACACGCATTTAAACTATAAATAACAAACATTTGGAATCAATAACGGTAAACATGTGGATATCAATCACATTTGCATTTAGTATTTTTTTTTAAATCCCTGTATCCAAATTTATTATGCAAAGACTCCAAGCAAGTTGTTTGTAAATTAATTCCCCAGAAAACTGCAAATGCTGTGGTGGTTTCAAACCATTGCTGTGTTTGTTTGTTTGAATGTCTTTGAATGATCTTTTAATCTATTTTCTTATCATTTAGGATATTTCTTAGCAATACTAATATATCCAACTCGTTTAATTAATGGGCAAATAATTAAGTAATTATTATATTAAAACCTTATATTAAATCTATTATATTAAATCATTCTTTATGTGGATTAATCACAGTGCTAATAAAAAAAAATTTTTTATAGGCTGTATCATTTTTATCATCCAATGAGTGTGATGCCCTTCAGTTGATGTTTATTTCTGAGACTGGAGGACTACTGGGATCTTTGCAAAGGGAGTGAAAAGGCGGCCACACGCCGTGCGGGTTCTGAGTCTTGATTGGTCACGGAGCTGAAGTGGACTTGAAGTGCGCACACACGCACGTTCACACACTCGCTATCTGAGGGTCTTTAAAAGGCCCCTCGCTTTAGCTACTTTAAAATTTTTATACGAATGCAAGACTCCACACTTCACACAACAAAATCCCTACCAACAGAGAGAGCGAGCGAGAAAATATAATGGCAAAGAAATGCAAAAGGATTTTAAAAGAGATTTAAAAAGGAAAAAGAATCCAAGAAAGACAGATAAAGAGAGCAAAGGTTTGTAAAAGCAACACCACTGGCAGACTGCAACAGGAATCTGGACAGATGGAGAGATATTAAGGGACACACGTACGTCTTGGTTGCCCATGTCCCAGTACGGTCTCTCCCCAAAGGACATGACCTCCCACATGACGATTCCAAAGCTCCACACATCAGAGGCTGAGCTGTAGCGATGGTACTGAATGGCCTCTGGGGCTGTCCACAGGACCAGACTCTTGCCTCCGTGCTAAAAGAGTGATTTTACACACAGGGTTATATTTTACATTTACATTTATGCAGTTGACAGATTTTTTTTTAAAAAGCAAATTAAAATTTTTAAAATCCATAGAAAAAAATACAAGCATGTTTATAATGACTGAATTTTAATTTTTTTTTAATTTTAACGCAATCTGGAACAAACAACTGAGCTCTACTGCAAATAAAGTTGTGGTAAAATGTGATTATCCTTTCTTGTGGCTATATTCACAATATAACACAACAATACAACAAAAAACAGATTAGCTACGGGCGCTATGCAGTAGGAACAACCAGTAGCCCTGATAACAGGTCATAGCTGCGCTTCATGATGACTAAACCACAGCTATTGACGAATCAGCATACAGGACAGGAACTGTTGGTTTTATAATAGACAAAATAACAGTTGTAGGGCCACAACATCCCTATCTGCAAACTCTGACAAGGAAAAATGTAGCTATTCTTTTTGGTTATTAAAAATGAAGTGATATCACAGTAGGAGCACATCGTGGGTGAGGGACGGGTGTATTGTGCAGTCCTGTATCCTGACTTCCACATTCATCTTATCATAACAGAAGCATGAGGAAGCACTGAGGCGTCCTTTAAACACACCGCACATTCAGCTGAGCACTCAAGAAAAAACATAAAAGTTTGATGGAAGCTAGATAAAAGCTGTGCTTTGACTTTTAAAGAAATGTGCTGACTGCCATGGGCTCCTCCAACTCATTCAGAAGCGTTTCAGAGGGCTGTGTCGCATTATGGTAAAATTCTCACCAGTGTGCTGTAGACGGCCTCTATCTTGTCATCCTGGAGGGGTCTGAAGCCTGACACTTTGCAGACAAGGCTGCTGTTCACAAGGACTTTGTGAGCGGCCAGTCTGCGATGGATGAAGCCCATCTCTGTGAGATACTTCATCCCAGATGCCACTCCACTCAACAGATCCACCAGCTGAAGAACAGTCAGCTGACCTTCATGTTTCTATGAGCAGAAGAAAAGGAAGTAAAAAAGTAAGAAGAAAGGAAAGAAGGAAGAAATAGCAGGAAGTAAGGAAGTAAAGAAGGAAGGAAGGAAGGAAAGAAAGAAAGAAAAAAGGAAGGAAGAAAGAAAAAAGAAAGGAAGAAATATAAGAAAGGAAGGAAGACATAGAAGGAAGGAAGGAAGGAAGGAAGGAAAGAAGGAAGGAAGGAAGGAAAAGAGTAAAGGAATAAGTTTTACCCGCAGGAAAGAGTCCAGTGCCCCGTTGGTCATACTCTCCACCACAATCATCATAGTGTTGCCTGCAGCAAAACACAGATATATGCAATTCAGAATCGAGAACTTCACAAAGCCATGTATGAATGCCTGTTACGTGCATGTACTTTCTGTGAGTGTCAGACAGTGAGTGATAGAAACAGACTCAAAGAAAGACAAGGGACGGACGCTCCATTAGGGAGGCGGGTAGCAGAAAATCCCCAGGTATTACAGAAAAGAGTGAGAGATGGATCCCTCAATCACATACACTGACACCAACAATCTGGAGCCTTTAACGAACAGTCCAATGAGCAGAAGCCTGTGCTATCAGTCTGGTCAATCTAGCATCCTTAAACTCCATCACACCTCCTGCTGGGTGGAGCAGACATGTCTGACCAACCCCAATCAGAAGACCTCCTACTGAGTTCTCAACTCGGGGGTCCTTGTGAGTTACTGAGGGTCTGTGGTCTGACAGGTGAATGGAAGCACGAGATGAAGAGATCCGTGGTGGGTGTGAAGCTTTCAGGAGATAAACGGGAGGAAAAAATGGAGATATGCAGGTGGAGGAGGTGAAGTCAGGGAGAAAGATTAGAGTCATTAAAGGGGGCTCGCTGTGATTTGGCCACCAATTACTCCAAGCTGAACATCTGCTGCGTGCACACGCACACACACCACACACACAAGCTAATTCAATCAGAAAAAAAACACCAATTCATTCTTCTCTCTGAAATGCCAATGAGCACATAAGCTCCTGCCCTCCATTTTAAAACAACACAATTAAAAGAACCAATTTTGCTTTGTTGACAAATCACCACATACATTTAAATGAGGAATGGGGCCATTCAGATGGGTCACACCAATCTAAGCGTGTGTTTCTCTTGCTCTTTTCAAAGAGAAGTTCGAGTTATAATGTAAAATGAAAGACAATGTACAAATTCTTCTACAGTCTTTGCAGACCATTAACTGAAACGCTACTCGTTTCATTTAGTGAAATGGTCAGTAAAGCAAAAATCATTGTTTCAAACATTATTTCTTTTCTTCATTATGCAGTCTAACATACAATATACAACCTCTAACACTCTCAGTACGGTCTCTTCATGCATTCTAGCATTTTCCGCATCTAGAATCAATGCTAAGTCACAATTCAGCACTAATACACAAAGTCCCAAACTAATATCAGCACTGCTAGTGCTTTAATTCAGCAGATCTCATGGTCTCGTGCCCCCTCTGGTCTCACTCCACAACACCTTCATCATCCCTCATCCCTACGGCAAGAGCAAGCTACGCAAATCCATCTGGCTGCTTTATCTCCAGGAACATCACATCGATCAGTCCAAAGATGGATCTGTTCTACCAACTCCGTACTTTTCCACCTCCAGCCAAATTTCCTTCCATCACCCTGTGGACTGGAAGTTCCTGCTTTCGTTTAATCCTGATTCTTCTCCTTCTGTCCTTTCTGAAGGTGATAACATCTAAACCTCCTCATTTAGTTTGATCTTCTACCTCTGACGGCCATCAGTCCTGTGACTATCGACTCTTTCCGCCTTTCTGCTCCGGCTCTTCTGAGGACCAGCCCATTTATTCAGACGTTCATGTCCCAATAAACTGTCCAATCGATGGCTTATCATTCTTTTTTCTATTACTGCAGTGGGACATCTTGCTCACCCTTACTTATCTTTTTCAATGGAGGGCTGTTCCATCCATTCTACCCTCCTGAATCTATTCAAGGTGAGGGTCATCAAGTCCCTAATTCCTTTCGATCTTTGTCTTTCCTATCCTGTGAGAAATTGGTCAAATCACAATGCAGCTTTTATTTTCTACAAAGTAAATAACGCCCCATGCACCTCTACCTCCTTTTTTCCTCCTTGCTTTCCATTCTTTTCCTTTTTCCATCCTGTTGGAAAACAATATTGTTTAATTTTGCACTAATTCATTGGGTCTCTTTGTCTCTGCTGACCTCTGGTGATGACTCCCTCCAGACGGATGATGTTGGCATGATCGAACTGTCCCAGAATTCCAGCTTCGCAGAGGAATGAGCGCCTCTGTTTATCCGAGCAGCCCGCCCGAAGCGTCTTGATAGCAATGGGCAACTCGCGTTTGCTGGGCAGTTTCAAGCACCCGCGACACACCTCACCAAAGTCTCCTGCAAGAGAAGTTAAATGTTTGTTTAATTCAGATCACGATTCACAATCCAGACATAAATAATAATGCTGCTACAATATTGCTTATCATTTAAAGGAGGAGCTCACACATAAATAAACATTCTGTGATTATTTTCTCACCCTCATGTCATTCCAAACCCAACACAAAGATTTTATACAATCCTTATGCAGGTCTATCTAAGGTTTTGGTCTAAGGTGCAAAAAGAAAAACATAAACAAGTAATAACAGCACCATAAAAGTAGTCCAGTATGACTGTGCGATATTCAAATTCTTCTAAAGCCATATGATAGCCTTGTCAGACGAAAACAGAATAAACAGAATAAACAGAAGCATATGGGCTTGACAAAACGCGGAGGTGAGTAAATAAAGGCAGAATGTTTATTTTGAGCAAACGGTTCCTTTAATGTCTAATCTGCATGAATTTAAAAAACAGCATCAAAAACAAACAAACAAACTTTAAACAGGCAAGAGAAGACACTAAATGTGCAGGAATATGCAGAGGATGATGGGAAAATCTGGCACCTGTATGGACGATCCTCTCAATCTTAATACTGGAGATGTCCAGCTCTTTGGCAAACGCGTGGACAGCCTGCAGTAGATCTTCACACGTCTCGGGGTCAATGTACGTCCTTCTGGTTGGGATTTTAACTAAAAAAAAAAAAATCACATTTAATAATTAGTGTTTGAAAAAAGAAATCGCTTCTGCTTATCATAACATCTCACCGTGGTGCTGGCCTTACGAGAGGACATAAGCGACAAGCACTTTAACGCATACACTGCGTCCAAAAAATGTTTACTCATTTATTATTCACACTGTAATAATGTCACACAGTTCACTGTATGAGGAAAGA
>JAZGTK010006885.1:0-20123 GCA_036877625.1 Ambastaia sidthimunki | reverse complement strand
ATCAAGCAAAAACATGAAAGGACCAAAGTGCTCATTAGCCTTCTGACGCATCAGGGAGCTTGTAACCAGAAAAGATTTGTAAGCCTTCATGCTTGTCTAAGCTAATCAGTTCTGCTTCCTGTGTATCACTGCACCTGTTGATAGATCATTTATATTTCAAATTTAGACAGTGATAGCTTTTTCAACTTCTGTAACCTCCCATTTGGCCATCTGGCCATCATCTAAGGTTTCAACCAGTGGGTGGATAGATACATTAAATACCAGATAATAGAGAGGTCATGGAAAAGATGCTTATAATATATGAGCATTAAATAATGCACGTAAGGACATGTTCTTTAAAGGTTGCTCTGCCCAGCTAACAGGGAATGTTCTCAGAACATTGGCTAACATTCTCTAGAAATTCTAACAATCAAAGTGTTTTTGCGGTAGCATTAGTAGAATTTCTTAACATTATATATCATATCAAAAATCTTTTCTAAAACGTTTTAAAAACATTACAGAATTTTCAAAAATGTACAAAGTACACAACCCACTGTTGCATGTGATGTATGCCAATAGATTCTGAAGAACATGATGTTGGGATTTTGTTTCATAGAACCACTGGCTGTGTTCCCCAGCATCTGTATCTTTTATGACCATTTTTCTCAAAGGCTTTAGTAATTTACTGAATGTTTGATTTTTTTAATTCTCTGTGGAAAACACCATGGCTTAATGAACAACTGTTCTTTCATAATTCTTCCCTCAAAGATTACAACTGGCCCAGAGTTTCGGTTCATGTAAGGTTTGTGGCATTTAAGTCAGTGCCCATTTTTTCCTTGCCAAGATGGTGGCATGAATTCAGTTAAACCACATGGGAACTGTGCCTTCATTTATTTAAGAGGACGCCCAAGGGTGCCATGATGACCTCAGTAGTGTTTATGATGCCTTCTGCCAATGAAAATCTTGGCAGAGATGTACAGTTCACATAATCTCCAGCCACAGTTTTGTCCGTGTGATATTTTCACACACTACGGATCTTATGTGGTCAAAACTGAAGTTCTAACATTCAAAAACTATGAAAAATGCCAGTAAGCTAACAGTACATATGCACCCGTTAATATGTTAAATAGCAGGCCGAGAGTGGAGGAAGTTTTCTGTGAGCTGGCACTGTTCCATCCACTGGGGTTTAGGAGACAGGCTAAACATGGTGAGAATCAGCCCTCTTGTAGTTGATATCTGTGGGAGGCACATTGGGGGAACCAGGTTGTACGGGTATAGGGTGTCTATGAAGAGGTAGTTGAGGACTATAAAAATGAGAGTACTCTATAAAGAATGGATTCTAATGAAACAACTTCCACTGTAGTGGAAAACAAGACCTTTCTGTCTCACACACACAAAACTCTGACTCATGTCCTGTTCTGCATCAGTAGTGATTTTTACTGGGATTTGAGGGAGAGCTATTATTCTGCAGGAACTCTGTTGCTCTGCCTCTGTAAATTAAATGCCGGGACAATTTTTTTTTTTACTATAATAAAGTCACATCCCTGAAGCTAACAGGCATCCCATGTTACTGCATGATCTCAGACACATTCCAGACTGAAAGACCATTTACCAAGAACTGAATGTTGTAAAAGACACATGTGAGAGTCTTGTCCGCACTGATGTTTTCGTTTGAAAACGCATCTTTTTCTCTTCATTTTGGCCTTCCATCCACACTTTGACAGCCTTTTTGTCAATGAAAACTAAGCGTTTTTAAAGCGCTCTTTAAGTGGATACATTATAAATGCTGTTATCACGTTGTAGTGTGGACTGTAAAAAATGAATCTTTCACATTTTTAGTGTGACGCAGTCTTGTGACCGTTCAGCCCAAAGCAAGTTAATAGATGATGTTGTACTGCAGCTGTTTTAGCTGCTTTCCAATTTGATAGCATTAATTAAATAAATGCTGAAATGTTAAAAACGTTAAACAAACACATTTAAATAAATGCCTGATGTTAATGATGCATGTCCACGTATCACATCTTTTTTTTTCTGCACAATACAGAGAAGTAAATGTTTTCAGATTTTAGCATGAATGAGCAACTTTTGCAAAATGCTAGTGTGGTTGAAGAGCGTTTTTAACAAATGCTCTTCAAATGTATCTGGATTAGTGTAGATATAGCCTTGAAAGATGTATGTTGCGCTGGGTTATTATGTGTCTGTTGATGTGTGGATATACTGTATGTGTTTGCTTAAAAACCATATGGTGAAATAAAAGCGGACTGGCAGTGTCAGTAAAAATGATGAAAGATATGATTTAAATCCAACAGGCCCAACCAAACAAGGCTTTCCATGACCAATGCTCTGCTGTGAACGTCCATGATCCAAGTTTTGGAGAGGAGAAAATCCATCTTCATACATCATATATGACATCACCGCTTTCATAACATTTTCCATATATTGCTGCTTTTTTGTTTTTCCTGGAATGTTTGGTTCATTAATGCCTTAGGCTTTGTCATAGTGAACATGATTACCCTTCAGACAGAGTACAGTATGTACAGTAACAGTGAGTGTTTGTGTATATGTTCACTGCCTTTGATTCTCTTTAGAGGGGCCCTCACAGGAAGACACTGATGCTGAAGAAGACCTTCAGAGGACCTCTGTCACAACCTTTTGTTATTACTCAGCAATCCTCTTTAGGTAATCTTCATATGGAGCTGGGAGTGAGGAGTCTGTCTGTGGGAATGCAGTCCTCAAATAAAGAGAGCAGTCTCTTTACACAGACCTGTCAGACACAGACACATCTCCATGACAAATTGAAGAGACAAGCATGCAGGGTGGCCATCTGCAATGTCTGCTATTGTCTTGAATGAGACAATCTCTTAAAATCATTTTGAAATACATTGCTGGCTGTGTGTACTATTATATTTTAAAATTAAATTATGACATATTACTTGAGCATACTGTTTCATTGATATATTTTATGTATCTTACCCTAAGCATTATTTAGCTTTTGAGAACAAAAAAGCACTGATATAAAAAAAGGATCCGATTTTCATAGATTTTTCCAGGATCTTACAGGATCTTTCTTACTGATCTTACAGGAATTGTTTGAAAATTAAATTTGATTTTATTTTTTCAGCAAACAAAAAATTACATGAACTGTTTTATCTTTACTGTGAGCTGATATGCAATAAAGACATTCTTTAGCTTAATTAAAAGGTAGCCTGCGTGCAGAACATACATAACTAATAGTCTTCTACGCTCAGCCTAATTCTATAGCATGTTTCCTACTTAGGATCACTAAAAGCCTACAAACTCACTTTACTTTAATGCCAACTCTTGTTATGTGTGCTGCCAGTTATGTGTGCAGCCTTCTGAGTGAAGGAGTGACGGGCTTGTAATTTGAGAGTCGGACCTGGGGTATTATTATCTGAACCTAGCACAGAGTCTGAACAGTCCAGATGCTGAAATAGACAGCCACACAGTGTTTGTGTGTTTTCCTATTTCTCTTGATATCTCTAAACATACAGCAATTATTCCAACGGGGAATGAAGTTGTAACACAAAACTGCCGGGTTGATTTATTCTAACTGTTCAGCTGGTTTCGGGTCATGATTTTACGCTTTGCGTAGGATTGGAGAGGAAAGGCTTGTTTGAAGAACCGAGCTTAAAGTACTTTTGACTTTGATAAGGCAGAGGTGAATATGATGGCTTCTCCTCCGTACATGCTTACAGCCTTTTTGCTGTCGTTGCGTCTTGCAGCAGCTGCATTTTCGGGATCTCTGTATCCGGAGATGTCCAACGGCACCTTTCATCATTATTTCGTGCCGGATGGGCACTATGAAGACAACGATGATCCCGAGAAATGTCAGATGCTCTTCAAAATGACCGACAATCGCAAATGCACCCTGGACGAGGACCAGGACTCTGTGATCCGGGACGATTTCACCATTATTAAGCGCCACATCGAGGACTCGGCGCGGGTGCTGGAAGGGATCGGCAAAAGCATTTCCTTTGACCTGGACGGGGAAGACAGCTATGGGAAATACCTGAGACGGGAGACGACCCAGATCAGCGAGGCGTTTTCCAGCTCCGAGAAGTCTCTTCTGGAGCTGGAGGTGAAGTTCAAACAAAGTCAAGAAGGCGAGTTAAAGGAGGAGAACCTGATCAGTGATGACTTTCTCAACATGATCGTGCACACGCGAGATGTGTTGAAGGAGACCCTGGACATCTCACTAGGACTGAGGGACAAGCACGAGTTACTGTCACTCATCATCCGGAGTCACGGGACCCGATTAAGCCGCCTTAAAAACGAGTATATGAAGGTGTAGAAGAATCTGCCACCTCCTCAAATCTCGATTTGTCTTTATCTGGTAGGGTATTATGGCATTATTGATGCAGCTATTTTGTGCAATAAATGAAAAAAAAAATATTCACTCAAAAGCTGCCATCATTTATGATGGAGAGGTATTGGTTGTTTATGGTGCCTGTCTCTCTGTAACATATATAGAGATTTTGACTCTTAAGAGAGATATATAAAAAACTGAGTTAGACTAGTTATTGTTGGGGCTGCTCAACACTGTTGAGGGTTATTACTTTCACACATAAGGATGTAGGCTGTGTTTGTGGAAACATTTGCCCATTTGCAATGGCATTACTTGAATGTTTCATGTAGAATTTTCATGTAAACAAAAGGAATAGAGTTTTTATTGTAAATTTGTCTATGTTTAGTTCATCACAAATGCATGTATTTGGAATAGTTTTAATCATTCCTGACAACCCTCCAAAAGATAAAGACATAAGCAAATTATTTCCACAACATTCATTTTATTATTATTGCTTTCTAAAATACACTTGGAGGGAAAAAAAAGCAAATTTTCTTTGTACGTTATTATGTTTTGTATGCTCTAAGAAATCAATGTATTTTCTTATGAACTTTAAAACATCAAACTGTGATTGTAGATATTTATGAAAAAACAAATGTATTCCTTTTATAAGATGCATTGTTGTTTAAAGTTTTTCTGTAGTCCTCTGAAAAGTCATGGGAAAAGGACCATCAGCGATGACATTCCCTGACAAACCAAGATGACTGCGGGCAGAAATACTGGACTTGTTCTACATGTGTAGTTCCATTTCTGATATATATACGTTGTGTTTATTCAATTTTGTAATAAAATTGTAAAGATAGTTTGTGTGTGTGGTAGAAAATCACATTGCCTTAATTGCAGGCGAACAAAGAGTTATAGTGCATGTTTAGTTAAAGTAAGACTTTTAAGTTATCAAGAGAAGATGGTGTGCTGGGAAACCATTTATACACCATGTGGCGGTAGTGTGCGAAGGTAGAGGCTGAGTTTTAGAATGATGTCATGCATGTTCAGGCTGAGGCATATTTCATTTTCCTGACAACATAAGACATGTTTTTCCATGGACACTTGTGTCAGAGGATCAAAATTAGTTATTAAAATATTTACAATCGCAGTATATTACAGAGATATTTAGACCATGTTCATGGTAAAACATTCACTGCAGGATATTGAACTTCAGAATAAAGTGTGAGATCTCCCCCAAAACATTACATGAGAATCAGAGTGTGGACACTTTAGCATTAGTGTGTGAGCTCTCAGTTTGTGTGTGTGTGTGTGTGTGTGTGTGTGTGTGTGTGTGTGTGTGTGAGAAAAAGAGAGAGAGATTTTGTCTGAAATTATAAATTCAACAAAGTAAAATCACAATGAAGAAAAACAAAATAAAGCAATTAAACGTCATTCTAATCACAAAGTAACTTCTTTCAGAATGTAATCACAAGCAAAAAAAATGTGTGCTTTAGATAGCCTTCTATAAAATAACACTATATTGTAACAAATGTCCACATGACAGCGGCAATAAAATGTACAAAAACCGATATGTGGAGGAAAACAGCAGGTAGGTTTGGTCAAGTGTTGACGGTGGCGATTACAGTGCGTGATGTGTTCAGCAGCAGCTGTAATAACCTTTCACCCACTTACAGCGCCGACACTTCTCACGCTTCCTCGCTTCTATATAAAGCTTCAGCAACGGAGGTTTAATTTACCCCATCGCCACGGTAAGTGCCATATGACAATTTCTTTATACACATTAATCATAATTTAAAGTAGAAGTAACACAGTATATATGGTTCTTAAATATGCAGTGGCTGAACCGCAGATAGTACGCGTATGTTACACAGATGAATGAACGAGTGCTTGTGTTGTTATAGCCTATGCATCATACCCGAATTACCAACGGTGTTATATTTTATGACTGAATGTCATCTAAGTATACATTTCACATAGGTAATGTAACTTAGTAAACCATATTGTGCTTTCCTTAAGCACGCGATAGAGTGAATGAGAGAACCACCCGGAAGCAACAAAAGGAAGATAAACATTAAACTATCAACACTAGATCAAACTGTTAAAGTTAGTTCGATTTCTTTCACAATGTAAATGCAATGTTTGTGTCAGTGTACCGATAACACAGAGAAGAGCACGCGTTCATTTTTGTGTTGTGGGTGTGTTTGTATAGAGGACACAGTGATGACCTTTCACCTACTTCTGTGTTCGCTGAGATATATGGGTCACGTGGGCTAAGGTGCGTGCATTACGTCAGCAAAGCTCAATGGTCCTTTTAGGATATACTATTTAAACCATGCATGGGATATCTAGACAAAATTATAAGAAGAAGAATGAATAACACTAACTGTGGCTGTTTATGTTTTACATTGAAATATATATATAATTGTTAACTGTTTTAAATAAAAGCTAGAGTATATGTGCAGCAAACAAAAGACTGTAAGGTGTCATTATACACACAGTTATATCTAATAACTGCATCCCAATTTACATGCTTTTACAATGCAGTAAAGTGCTTTACAGGTGTTGGAAAACTCCATACCATTGTGTATGAAGAAAGACAGTGTACTAGTATGGGCACATACTACATCAGTGTTAGAATGCAAAGTGTTGCCAAAGGAAAATAACCATAAATCTCTGTATGCTTATTAAAAGATAGACACTGTTTGACTGAATTTGGTGTTTATTTTTGGCTTATTGACATATGACCTTATTGTATCTTTAGCACACACCGTTGCACAAGTCAAATTGGTTCGTGTTTAGACAAAATATATCACTAGAGAAATAAAAATGTGCATATATAGTGTACATTAACAATGTAGGTTTGAGTGCACTGTAGTTGAGGTTATTTAAAAACACATGCAATTAATAAATGCACAAATTATATGGTAAGATATAGTCTGTGGGTTTTTAGTTGCTGTTGTGCTTTTGGGCACAAGTTGATATTTGTTGATATTGTTAATTACTGTTGATATGTGTTGTTGTTACAGCTATAAAAGAATTACACAAGGTACTGTAGCCTTGAGTGTTACTGTAAAAAAGTACACATGGTCTTTGAGTTTCAGATTGGAAAGTTCCAACAGTTACAGCAGTGCTAAAGTCCTCTAGTCATCTTTGATGATGCTCTGATGTCATCAGTTTTACAGTATATGGCTGTTACTTATCAATTATCAAAGACTAGCTTAGATGTTGGGCAGATCAACATCAGACAACAGCGCAATAACTTGCCGCTTGTTTTGTTTGATTTCTGCAGGAGATATAAATACAATTACAAACAAAATTCCAGGTTGTTTTCAGACATTGCATGAAACACGAAAAGTAGTTCGGTATGTTCACACTTACTCCACATTTGATCCGCAGTCAGTCCAGCTGAAAGTGCTTTTGATAACTTTGTAGCAAATAATGATCTCAAAACAGTCTTAGTTTCGTCGCTTCAGCAGGCAACAATTACAGGCAGTCATAAACGATCATGTTCAATGATTGTGTATTCGGTAAACAAAACTTTGTGTTTTAACAAAACCCACAAAGCAGAACTTGTGAGTTCACATAGCGGCTGCGTGATAGCAGTGTGTGTTTACACAATACACTTGTCTGCCTATACATGCCGGTACATTCTCCTGTGGCCATTCATTTATTTATTGTGTTGTTATGAAATTAATATAAATCACAATGATTTAATGCTTTGTATGTGTCCTCAGATTAACCACAGCTACGTGTTGGCACTATAACCCAGGATCAGGATGTTATCCTATCTCACCCGCTGGATGTCCAAAGGTGCTTTGCAGGCACTGAAGGGGGCAAGCAGTCGGCCTCATCTGGTCAAGACACCTCGTATCGGGAATCAGACGCTGGCAGCAGCCCCTCTGCCATTTGCTGGGGGCAGCGCAGGAGTAAGACAGGCCAGAGCCCTGGACCAGGAGAGGCTGCTGCAGATTGAATGGGATGATGGGACTTGTAGTTTGTATCCTTTCACCTGGTTGAGAGATAACTGCCAGTGTCCGCTCTGCATGCTACAGTCAGCGCAGGCACGCAGCTTGCTGTTCTCAGATTTGGACGTGCACACCGGGATGGACCAAGTGCAGCTGATGGATAATAAGGTTAGGCTTAATAAACAAAACTTAAACCTGGCTTTAAATATGATACATTTTGGGTGAACTATCCCTTTAAGCCAGTTAAGTAAGAAGGTGTGTTGTGGACATCAAAATGCCTGCTGGATGGCTACACATCTACCCAGCTAATAGGGAACATTCTCAGAATGATGGCTAATGTTTCCTAAAAGTTCTCTTATAGTTATCAAAAATGTTCTTGGAGTAACATTAGTAGAGCATTTTTAACGTTCTATATGTATATATCAAAAACATTACTGAACGTTCCTAGAACTAAAAACGTTCTTAAAAATGTTACAAACAGTTTTGTTGGAAACGTTAGGGAAACATTCTTACAACCTACAATTTTTAGCTGTGTAAGCCATTGTCTGAAAGTTCTAAATGAACGTCTGTGTCTGAAACTCATTGTAGGTGTCCATAACTTGGCCTGACCATCACAGTAGTGAGTTTGAGCCAGACTGGCTGAAGAAAAGGTGTTTTTCCTCTGAGGCAAGACAGGCTCTGCAGGACGAACTCTTTCTTAATGGTGAGTGTATCATTCATTCATCTTGTTTTCATCGCCATCATTTTAATGTTAACACATTTTTATCTCCCAAGTGTTTCTCAGTTATTTATGGCTGAACTGTAATGCTGCCTGGATGTTTAGTGCTGCTGTAATCTTTTATTATCCTTTTTATTTAATAACCTCACAATCATATTTAACTTTTTTATTCCTTCATACTTGTAATGCTTGTACTTGTGTTGTACAGTCACTTTATGTTTGGATGAAGTGATTGTAGGTCTAGGTGACACTATCATAGTAAAGCCAGTGATCTTATGTACATTTTGTTGCAGATACATTTTCATAGAAATTCCTTTAGGTCCATCACTGAAGAACAGCTAGTTAACCTGAGTCAGACTTTAAAGGCTGACTAATTGTTAATTGTCCCTCGGTAATCGCCCTCAGCTTCCTAAAACTGTCTGTTAGCAGCCTAATTTATCTCTGGTCTTTAAATGAAAACCACTTGTACTCAGTTTTAGCGTCTGAATCCGTGCTGCTTTTCACGGGTTTACACTCCATTGTTGTCAATTCAGCAGTAACAGAAGCGGTTTGCTCAGTTAAAGTTCTGGAACATTTATTTTTGCTCCTCCCTGTTGTTCTTCTTCATGGGTTTAATCAGGTCTTACTAAGGACCAAATTCCTTCATCCTTGCATGCAGCAACATGCAGCATGGAAATATTCAAGCACGGAGCTTTTTTGTTTATGCAAAGTGACCTTGTGTAACCTGTTAAGACTTGAATAATAAAAAATAATTTGCTTGATTCTTTTAGCTTTCCACTGTAAAGTGAAGGCTGCGGTTAGCTTTTTGGTTTTAGACAAGACTTACCTATATGTAAAGTTTAAATGAACTGTGCATGATTTGAGTTTGTCTGTGGAACAGGCTCTGGACAGCAGTTACCTTTGCAGACACATCTCCCCAGAATCGCCCCTGAGTGGAAAGTCTTTCTCCACTTCCTGCCACATGGAATAGAGATTTAAAGCAATTTGAGAAAGATTGAGCTGTTGTGCTTATACTGAGAGATGCTGTGGTTACCACAGACTGTGAACATTGTGTTTGCAGAACAAGCGTCCTGCATATATTTGTGTCTTAAGATTGTGTCCAAATGTTCCTCTGTCAGTTGTCAGTCAACCTATGTTCTTTCTAAGGTTTAGGAAATTATGCTGTTGTTTGTTATAAAGACACAAAGACTCTTGAGTCTTCTAAAGCTGTGAAAGACTATAACTGAATCTCCAACTACAGACTACAAATCAAGTCTCTATTTCCATCTGAGGTGTAAAACACACTCCTGTAGTGTTTACAGGCTTGTATATGTTTAACAACACCTCTTAACTAGCACATAATGTGAAGGTTCTGTTCCTTGTTTAAAGACTCAGCAAGAGGCCTGTAAACACTCACCTTATATGCTATAATATGTCTCAGACAGTGATGTGCCATTAGCCATTTCCAGACAAATTAGCACCAGTTAGATTGTTCACATTTGAACTGGTTTGATTTTATACTTTTTGTTAATGAGACGGAGGATGTCTGACCAGGTCTATGACATACAGAATGTTAGAATGTTTTATTTACTTTGCTCATACTAACCAGTCTATTAATTTGTTTTACACTTTATATCCTGATTTTTGAATTTTGCGACCTTATTTTTTATCTCTTTTTGAGCAGTGAACAGTTTTTAAAATATGATAGTTATAAAATAATTTCACAATGTTTGTTTGTTTAAATATAGTGTGATAAATACAATATATAGGCCCGTTTTCACAAACAAGGCTTAAGCCTAGTCCCAGACTAAAATGCATGTTTAAGCTGTACATATCTTATATAAGATATCCTAAAATACATCAGTGTCATTGTTTTGTCTCAAAATACACGCCACGTAGGTTTGTAAAAGCTACTTAAATATCCTAATTTAATTCAAACCTACTTAATCTTAATCTAAGCCGTCTCTGTGAAACCAGGCCAAAGTGTATATAAATCAGTATTATTTGGAAGACTTGAGAGAAAATATAAAAATGCTTATTTACCAGATCTTTGCAGTTATTGCAGCCATTGTGAGTTTATAGCTGAGAACACACAGTTTACACAGCGATTATGACCCAGTGCTCTGACTCACTAAAGGAGTTTTTTAGCACCATTTGGCTGTTGCGTCCAGTTTACAAGAGGCTTCACTCGGGTTACAACACGTCTAGCTGACATCATGCCTGCCATGACATCATAATCCTTCACAGCACCAGCTTCAGTCTCACTGCTGCATGACAAAAAACAGCGGATGAAAAACAGTTCAGTCTTTCCACACACAATAAGACCACACCAGTTTAGAGCGTAGATTAGGATTACTTTTAACAGTCACAATACTAAAACTACAACCCAGATTTTCCAAAAGTTTAATGCAAAACTAATGGCTTCACTCAGTAGAGTTTTCTTTCTTAATTTACTTTAAAATGTGTGCACACACAGGCAAATGTAATTATGCAGATTATTTAAATTAAATATATCAAAGCCAACTTTGCACACCACCCATTTGAGAACTCCATGTAATTGGTTTGTGCCCTCAGTACAGTACGAGTACAGTACGAGTACAGTACGAGTACAGTACGAGTACAGTATGAGTACAGTGTGGTGAACTCTGCTGTGTGCTCTTCATAGGGAGTCTGTTGACAGAGTTTGATTGGATGCAGATGACTGCCAGTTACAGAAGCCACAGTTTTACATGACCATAACTGGACGACTCACAAAAGTAATGCTGCAGAAAACTGCTTACCAAACTAACAGGGAACATTTTCAGAACGTTGGCTGATGTTCTGTAAAAGTTCTCTTAGTTATCAAAAGTTCTTGCAGTAACAATAGTAGAACATTAGCAGTAACATTAGTTCTTCTAACATTATATTTCAAGTATCAAATGTTATCCTTAAGTAGTTTAAAGAATGTAAAAATTACATTCTTTTTTTTAACAAAGAAATACAGTTAATACAACATTGTTTTTAACGTTTTGTTAGTAATGGAAACATTTTGAAAACATTCGTACAACCTAACATTGTTAGCTGGGTAAGCACACACGGACTGGCACCTGTGTGTTCCTGTCTGCCTTTCATAGACATATAAAGACATACTTTAGAAGAGTGAAAGTATCATTGAAAAAGTTGTATGAAAATGTCTCGGAGGCCCAGCTGGATGAAATAATGACAAGATATTAATCTGTGATTGGCTCGTAGGGCAGAGTGAGGCCTGCCAGGAAATCCCAGTATGTCAGCGAGCTAGAGAATATTGAGTATTACACGGTAATTAAAGCTGAGCATTACTGACCTGGACCAGCTGAAGTACTTCGCTGCAGGCCCATCTCTCTCTCTCTCTCTCTCTCTCTCATTCACCACCACTCACTCTGCTTCATGTTTATTATGGGCATGTTTCTGTCTGTTCCAGCTGTTCTGTCTTCTTTACTTTTATTTTTCTTTTCATATTGTACATACAGATCCATGCAGCAAATTGTAAGTTCAGAATCACACCTGTGCACTCACATGTATATTTCTCCAGAGAACATCTGTGGAAGTAAATGTAAGAGTTTCCAGCAGGTTTTCTTCTGTCAAACATCGCCGGCCCTCACACGGTGTTCTGACCAATGTGTTCTGGCCTCGGTCTTGACACACAAACACGCACGGTTCTTTATTATGTGAAGTCATCTGCTGGGGATGGACATTAGCTTAACATTACTGTCATGTTTCATTTGCGTTTATGCAGATCAGGGTCATGAGAGAATAAGGAAAAAGACTCAGAGAATAACAAAATCACATTTTGCTTTCAGGTTTTTTCTTTGAGCCGCTTTTTGAGTAGTGTTAACATCATTACTTTGGTGCCGTCTCATCTGAGTGAGCCACAGTTATTCAAAATGTTGATTGTACTTGTTGCTGGAAGGGTCATTCTGTCATTGTACAAGCTTAAAGCTGCAATACGTAACTTTTGCCTCTCCAGCACCATCTCTGTATGAAACATAAAACTGCAGGTTACTTTATGTAAAATTTTTCTTTATGTATGTTGAAGTAAAATGAAGCCAAACTGACATTTCGTAGTAAATTAGACCTGTCAGCTCATTCTACAGTTACGAACTGGGCTAGATTTTATCAGTCTGAACACTGATCTGTTATGTTCTTGCTCAATAGCTGATTTTTGTTCATTTTTAACAAAAAAAATACGGATTTCAGCTTTTATGGACACTACCTTGTGTGTAAAACATATTTATATGTGCATGTTTATATGTTTGTTTTAGAGCGAGAATACTGGGGTTCAGGTCTGCAGGTGCCCACGTTAGACTTCCAGGAGGTTTTGCATGATGATAAGACTGCATTGGCCTGGCTGGAGGCTCTGAGACGCATTGGCATCGTCTACCTGAGGGGGGCCCCAAAGCAGCAGGGCCAGGTGGCCAGACTGAGCCAGAGAATTGGCTATCTCCGGCTCACCTTTTACGGGTATGAATTTCGACTTAATGCTTTTATACTTAAACAATCACTAAGTAAATAAACAATTATTATATTGATAACATAGAAATGAAGAGGAATAAAATAGTAATTTACATACCACATATAACAGGAGTCAGTCTCATACGGTAAGCAAATGAGAGAAGTTTTAGTAATTCCTGTTTCCAGTGTTCAGATAGCATGAGTCAGTAAGAAAAACAAAAACTGGATATTCCAAACCTGAATAAACCACCAGGTTACAAACCCCTACAAACATAGTGGTTAAAGTTAAAAATTCAACAACATCAAATGCCAAAAACAGGATAGGTAGTAATTTGCTCAATAGGACTGTCTCGAAAATGACCAGCCAACTGATTTAGAAGCTTAGTTTGTCTATACTAAACTATAATAAAACTATAAAGAACTGGCACTTATGCCCAGGCTGTCGTTCCATTTTCAGGATCAACAAAGAAAGACAAATAAGCTTTTCAAAAAACACAAAACGGTCAGTCATGGAAAAACATAATGCGGTCGGATGAATCATCTTCTACCCTAATTCTCACATCTGGACAGGTTTACATTTGAGAACTGAGTTTCCTCAACACACAGTGTCTGTTGGAAAGATGTTGGAAGATCAGTAGTCATCTGAGCATCTCATGGAAGTCATTAGTTGTGATGATTGCAGGGTTGTGTAACAGTCAGAGCATTTAAAGATGTTTTAAACGAATAGGTCTTGTTAAAAAATAGAATGTTCTTACGATCAATTCATAAAATGTCTGAATGCATGAAAAATGTCTCTAAATTCATGCCACTGTATACATATATATGATGTAAATCAAGCAACTTTTGTTCTTGGGGACCAAATTATTCTATTTAATTATTATTAAATCTTTGCTATTCAGTTGCACTTAAATCACTAATAACAATCAGAAAATCAGGAAAAAGTTTGTAGCAATATTTTCTCTTCATGTCAATCAGTCAATATATTTTTGCCTTAATAAATCTTTATTTGTTACCTGCTTTTATCATAAATTAAATCCCCACAACTACAGATAAAGTTATTTTAGGTAAACTTTTACCTAACACTTGCTTTCATACCAGAACTGAATATCATTAAACCTTAATGGGAAGTTTTGGTACACAGCACACAGTGTTAAATTCAACCCACATGCCTTCTGAAACAAGAAGCTTCTTTCCTGAGAAATAATACTGTCACAATACTTCACATAGTCCAGCACATGTTAGACTGCATTTTTAAAAGACTAATCTAAAGACAAGGAGTGGCAGCATTATCCATTATATGAATATTCCACGTATTTCAGTTATTTTGTGTGTCCCCGTGCACATATTTGGGAAGAATGATGGTTGTTATTTGACCTTTAGCTTTAGAAGTCATCTTTCACTGTCTGCTAGAAACATCTTGGCTCTTGACCTGAGGTAAAGTAGTGTGTTAAATTGGCAATGCAACCGTAGGGCCATTCCAGACGACTTTTTATTCTGAAAAAGATAATTGTGAAAATCACGATGTGACTCATTTGTTTACATCATTATTATTATTATGATGAAAGCAGTTCATGTTGTAACTGCTGCCCGACAATCAGAACAATGTTCCTCTCAGAAAAATGCTTCTGACATCTATTTACATGAACTACATGAGAAATGACGTGAAAGAGAGACTTGTTCCATTGCTCCAGGCCCACTGGAAGATGATCAGTGAGTCCAAAACACTTTCATAAATCAAGAACGATTTAAATGTACATTTATTTTCCTGCAGACACCAAATCCTCTCATAAGAGCACACAGAGTGCATTTCTTTATAAAATGGAAAGGATGATGGCCCAGCTTACAATTATAGGTTGTAAAAATGTTGCTGTAATGTTTCCATTAAGTAACAAAAACATTAAAAAGGTTATTTTTTAGGAACGTTTAGAAACGCCCAGTTTTTTTTAGATGTTGTATTTCATCATTTCCTGGTTGTAAAAAGGTTATCCAAACAATTCTGTAATTTTTTTAAAACGTTCCACAAACTACTTAAGAACGTTTTTGATATATGATATAAAACTTCTACTAACTTTACTACTTTTTTGATAACTTTGAAAGGATGTTAGCAAATGTTCTGAGAATGTTCGCTGTAAGCTGGGGGATAATAAAGATGATTAACACTGAAGGTTAGTGAGGGAGTCTGTGAGGGAGTGGAAATCTCTTCATATAGGACAGAAGACAGAGGAGACGGAGAAGAGAGACAGACACACTGTGAACTTCTGGCTGTAATCACAAAGTCATTCATTTTAGCTGACTGACACCTGTGCAGTGATTTAACACAGCACTGGACCCAGAGTTCAGCTTGTGAGAGGCAGTAAAACTGAGCAGAAAACAGCTTCACCTGATACAAACTGGAACAAAAAGCAGCATGTCTGCCAAATCAAGACTTTATTGTGTAAGGTTTACTGGCTCAAGGGAAAGGCAGTGTTGTGTCTGACATGAAGTGCTCATAATCATAGCTGCAGTTTCTTATGTTTCCTCTTTAAAAGTGTAAAACACTCCCTTTTCTCTGTATGTGTTTATTTAAATAACAGAAAACTGTTCTTTTGTAAAGTCTAACATTTCTCCAGGTTTACGCTACAATACAATTTATAATATATACCCAGCTAACAATTTTAGGCTGTAAGAACGTTTCCATTAAAGAAAAACATTTTGAAAGTTCTAGGAATGTTCAAAACATCCCGTTTTTAGACGTTGTATTAACGTTACAAAAATGTCTGCTTTGGTCATTGCAATGATTGCTCAGTCTTTAAACTTACCCTCAAGACTGAAATCACTCTAGCATTTTACAGCTGTGGTTTCCTACAATAAATACATGGAAAGATGCAATAAAAGTTAACAAGCCTACGGGCACCTGTTCTGATCTGCCGACCTTTCTGTGCTTCCACAGACACACGTGGCAAGTGCAGGACAAGCCCATGGCTAACAATGTTGCATATACATCTGGCAAACTGAGCTTGCACACAGACTATCCTGCCCTGCACCATCCACCTGGAGTAAGTTCACACACACAGACGTTATATATGTTATATTAAATCTCTTATAGAGACGTGTAAGAATTAATAATAATAGTGTACGAATTTATACTGTGCTGTACCCTAACCTTAAATCTAACCCTTACAGTAACGTGTAACCTGGCTGATTTATGAGCCTTTTAAAAAGAGAAAACCACGTCACTGTATCAGAGAGATGTTTTGTGGCCTATTATAAGTAGAGCCAAACCTATACACACCTTTCTGAGTACTTGTATACTTTTTTAGATATTAGAATGAACTTGCAGGAACTTCTATTGTTTTTTTTAATTAAGCCAATTATAATTATCACACCCATTTGAAATGTATTTTTAGACATTATTACTCATTGATGAGACACACACACATCAGCCCTTTTTTAGTTACTTGTGGAACCTCAGGTTACTAGAAACACAAGTTTGGAGGGGCCAATTCCTAGAAACAAATTTGTAGAGACAAATTTGTGCCTAAACGTCAGCAAAACTTTACAGATCTGAGCAAAACCGTAAAGTAAAAACACTACAGAAATACAGTAACAGGTTATATTATTAATTACTGTGTATAAAAACAGAAGTCTATGGAATATTCATTTGGATAGATGAGTAAATGTTTGTGTATGTGTGTGTGTGTGTATGTGTGTGTGTATGTATGTGTGTGTGTGTGTGTGTGTGTGTGTGTGTGTGTGTGTGTGTGTGTGTNATTATTAATGACTGTGTATAAAAACAGAAGTCTATGGAACATCCCATTTGGATAGATAAGTAAATGTTTGTATGTGTGTGTGTATGTGTGTGTGTGTGTGTGTGTGTGTGTGTGTGTGTGTAGGTGCAGTTCCTGCATTGTGTCCGTCAGGCTGAGCAGGGTGGTGAGAGTGAAGTGGTTGATGGATTTCACATGGCGGAGCGACTCAGGACGGAGGATCCTGAAGCCTTTAACGTCCTGTCTTCACTCAGGGTCGATTTCACAGACAGTGGGACCGATTACTGCGACTTCAGTGTGCAGTCCAAAAACCACATTATAGAGTAAGATGAACCGTGAACATACACATACTGTCTTTATGCTGTGTTTGATCGGCGCTAACTTGTATCTGAACACCAACTATACGTCGATAATTCAGTATTACACAGATAACAGCACCACCTGTTGGTCAGATGCAGAACTGAGACTCACAGGAGTTTATGTTTATAGTTTGAATGGTATTTTGTTGTAATGTACAGTGTGGACACCGAGGGGCGGGTTGTGAGGATCAGCTATAACAACGCCACACGAGACTCTGTGCTGGATCTACCTCTGCATCAGGTCCAGCCCTTCTACTCCTCTCTGAAGGCCTTTGTGAACCTCCTCAGCAGACCGGAGAACGTGTTTACATACAGAATGGAACCAGGTCAGTGTGGTTAAAAACTGACTCGTAGCAGATAAAAATTAGATGATCATTGAGCACCACGAGGTCCTTCTTTAATCCCGAAACCCAAATGACATACAAGGCAAGAGTTATTAAAGTATCGTTTTCAGTCTTTCACATCACACCTTTGTTAAAAATGCAATCCGTAACTTTTGCCTCTCTATCGTCATCTTAGTTTAAAACATAAAATTGCAGGTTACGTACTTTACTCTTAAACGTTACCGAATGGTTAACCATATAAGACAAATAAGAAACTGCCACCCAGCATTGGTTGGTAATCGTATTTGCTCCATGCAGGTGATCTGGTGACCTTTGATAACTGGCGTCTGTTGCATGGCCGGAGGAGCTACACGTCACACTCCCTTCAGAGCACAAGACATCTAGAAGGATCCTATCTGGACTGGGATGAGGTCATGTCCCGTCTCAGGATCCTCAGGAAGAGCGTCCGTGGAGATATCTAGACCCTCCATCACCACGTTAAAGACATTTCCTGATAGCAAGCTAAGATTAGATCTGCTCAGTCTTTTGGTTTTGTTACCGGTACTTTTGGGCATCTTTAACAACTCTTCACCTCAGAAAGCTTTGGATTCTGGAAGAGATATTTCTTGTTGGGGCATTTCAGTTTTGGCACATACAGTTACTGGGTCTTACGTTTCCTGAGATGGTCTAGATTAAGAAACCTTAATAAATTACTAAAGAACCATCAGTGACAGTGATATTTTTTGTTTAGCTTTATATGAAAGGTTTAGCCTTATATGTGGTTAACTGCCTAAAGTGTGGAGCTAACACAAGGAGTTTATTGTGAACCACCGATGATGTCATGTAGACCATGTTTAGATCCCTGATGACAATTTGAGGTTTTGTTTATAATGTTTATAAGACAAGCTTATTTTGTTAATCTTGGCTTGTGTTTTTCCACATCACCAAAAAGCTCCTTTTTAACAAATGGTCTTCAGAAACATTTTCCCTTTTCCATTTATGATTTTAACAATTGATTTTGAGAACCAACCTGATTGTCTTACTTTGCACATTTTGGTCATTTAATTGAATGTCAAAAAAAAATTGCTTGTATCGTAATTGTCATCATAAAAGTCTTGCGAATAGACATTTGTTATATGTTATAGCACTTAAGTTTATTTATTAGCCGGTGTGCAAAACAGTGGATCTTATTCTACTTGTTTTATAAAGTGATCGTATGTACTGATTTTCATGCACATCAGCCCAGTGGACATTAAAAATAAAATTGGCCAATTTGTACACATGCAGTAACAATGCAAATATAGCATATGTAGCTAATGTCTCTATCATGATTATGTAAATGACGTCTTCACTGTATATCAGTATTTTAGCTGTAAACGTAGGGTCCTATTTTTGTGTAAACAATAGACAATGTTCATATTTAAACAGCTCAGGATTCTAGTGGCCTTTTCTAGATACGTTTCGCCATATTGTCTTGACGCAATGTTTAGAAAGCTGAGTTTGAATAACTCAGTATATTGGCGGATTTCTGACATATTTCTTTTCTAAATAACAATAAAAGACTAATAATAAATAACGTGAGGTGTGAGTGTTTATTTTTATCAGCATTTTACAAAACTGGCAGTAACTTGATTTTATAGTTAACACCCATAATTGTTCCAATTGAAAATGTTATTTCTGTAAACAATCCAGCTTTAATATTTGGGATAAATATTGTTCTAAATGAAGGTCACATTTCACATTGCCTGACTGCTGTGTAATAACTGACTTAAACCACAACACATTTGGGTTGGACATCTTTTATTTTCATATTGCCAAAGCTGTACAGGTTCTATAAATATTTTTTAAATGCTGTAATATTTACATTCAATATCTTTTCAATTTTCTCTTGTTCTAAATAATACACAGACTGAAAGGAAAGCCTAAGTGTGCATCTGTATCACTGTCACACTTTATCCACCGTCCAACTCACAACATCTGTTTTTGGAGACCTGGATTCTGGGAGAGCAGTGTTGTGCTATTTATTGGTCTAAACCAATAATGAATGGGCTTGTCAAGATCATTGGCAGTCTGCATATAATATTTTATGAAGACACCACGCTTTGTTGTGTGCATGTTTGTACATTGAAAATCTATTAAAAATGTGAGCAAAACATGAACATTTAAATATGAACTCCTCCATTTAGTAGTCTTGAAGAGATCTGCAACTCTATAAACAGACACACTTTTCTGCCATCTTTATTTCTATCAAAAACACGCACTATCCACACAC
>JAZGTK010006884.1:0-20123 GCA_036877625.1 Ambastaia sidthimunki | reverse complement strand
GTGTGTGTGTGCATTGCAGAGGTGTGGAAATACACTGGAATTTGCCTTTATATAGTCTTGTTTTCAAAGTTTCCCTCAGAGATTTGAGGGCCGGCTGGGCTGAGAGCAAACACCAGCAATTTGCTTGATAGTGTCTTCAGTATAATGAGGAAGCCACAGGCCCTGAATCACCTCTAAAACACAATTTACACTTTAAAACCCCCCTGTGTCCCGGTATAGAGACCACCATAAAAGGGATCAGAAAGCAAATCCTATAATACAAACAAATCTCCAGACCTTATACAAGTACAGATGCTTAATTCTCCCTTAAGCTGTGTGGTACTTGTACAGCTTGTTGTGTAAATGAAACATTACAAAATGAACTTAATTTCTGCCCTTTCTGAGAAATCAACGTGACCTTTGTTCAGTCAGAGGCTCAGAACACTTGTAACACACAGATTATTACTGCCAGCTCTTCATTTGCATTGTAAAGCACGAGTTAGCGTTAGTCAAACATCCCTGATGAGATTTAACATAATCATTTCTTTAAATAATGAATCATTTGATTAGGGGTGTTTAGTCCTGTGGCCGAAATGCACCATAACTCACGATTTGTAAGCCGTACATTTTGATGGCTTTATTCCAGCAGTAGGAAATCTTAATCAACTTTTCGTTTTATCTATAGTGCAAGTGTATTTGATATGTTTAATGCAGTGATAGTTGATTTATAGGGTAAATACTGAAGTAGGTAATGACCAATTTAGAGGACATAAATCTTGCTGGTCTACAGTGTTCCTGTAGCTCAGCTGGTAGTAAGAAAACTAGTAGTTTTTTTTCTTGTTTTAAGCATGTACATTTTGTTGTAGTTTTTTAAAAGACTTTAGACTTTTTTGGTCATTTTGTGTGTATTAGAAAATGTTCTAGGTAAGAAAATGATTTTTTTGCAGTGTTTTAACAGAAAAGATTAAGACTCGTGTCAGAAGAGTCATGCAGATCTCTGACGCTTCAGTGTTTCAGTTTTTTGGTGCGTGTTAAATAAAAGCTGCTTCTGTGAGCTGAAGCTGTTGGTTCAGTGAAGTTCTGGTCCTGTCTGGACACTCTGTTGCTGTGTGCGATACGTGTGTGCGTGTGTTCATGCGTGCTAATACTCTAAACCTGCTCTGCGCTTGCATGCTGAACTGCATGCAGTCGTTTGGCTGCATTAACTGCGTGAGTGCTGATCAAAGCAGCACTGTTTTAGTTTAATTGGTACCAGAGGGAGGTGAGACACAGGCCCTGAGTTTTCTCTTCAGTAAGGGCTCTTCTGTTCCCAATTCCTTACAGTAGTAATGAAACAAAAAAATACACTCTTTAGTGTCTATACACTGCTCTGGAAATAATCGTAACATCTATTCTTTCTATGTAGTGGCTTTGTTTTTGTTTAATTTTTAAGTTGTGTACTGTTTCCTGCAAGAATGGAAAGGGTAGAATATTATGGTGTGGTTGACTGCATAACTTTTGCTTTTAGCATGCAGTAAACACATTACCTGGTGAATTCAGTAGCTTTTTCTAGTGTTAAATAGTTAATAGGATCTGATTCACTCTTTTATCAGCTTGCTCTAAATAAATCACTCATCACAGAGGATACGTACCCATTTCTGCACTATTGGCTGGTTTCTTTCCATTTCAAACAAGAGTAAGAATGAAAAAAAAAAGTGGAAACCAAAATAATAAAAAATTTAATTCTCCAAGACAGGCTGGTTAATATCCGTGAAGACCAGCTGGTGTGTTTGGAGGCCCCCAGCAATGTTTTATTCATTGACTGGTTATTGTTACTGTTTGTTAATCGGGAGCTGTGATCGCTTTTAACCGCATGAATCATGTATCAATCGAGTGTTATCACTGGGAACAGTTTAAGATTTTCCTTAAGGGTCTCTCTCTCTTTTACACACCAGTCTTGCTTTTGCAGGATATATTTAGGGCCATATCTTCAAAAAGAAGCTCTTAGACACACACATACACACACACTGCGTAAAGTCCAGCACGTTTGTGGAGAGAGAACGCTTGGTTTTGACTGGAAAGTTTATTTTTGAAGAATTTTCTGAGGTTTGGGGATACAGTTGAAATGTATGTGTTTTATAGAAATAAATGGCTCTGTTTGCTTATCCCTGAGAACAGATGGTTAGTAAATGAGTCAGTGTTTTTTTTTTTATCACACTTGCTGCATTTATTTCATAGCTAGTGGATGTATCTTCTGTACTGTGCTGTTTCTAAGCTAATGCAGAGCAAGTAATTCTCACTGGAATGTAAACGCTCCTTTTCTTCCATCATCCTGTCCTCACTCCAGTCCCAACCCTAAAACTATTAACAACAGACATGCTTCTTTTATTTTCTCAGTGGAGTCTGTCAGTAAGTGTCTCTCATTGGCTGAACTCTGGCTGTTTTGCCAAAGTAGATCTTATAAGGATTAGAGACATTTTAGGACTAGTTCTCAAACTGGCTCTCTTGCTTATGTTTGTATCTTATCATGTTTACCTTTGTGACCAGCCGCCCAGTGTCATCACAACGTGTTGTATTGAGAACGACCACTTTAAAGATTTTGTTACGTGTCTATTTATCATGTAACATTCAGTTACACAAATGTGTTAAATAACACACAGCCATACAAACAATTAACCGTGTCTTCAATACACTTCAGTCCTGTGAATGCACCAGCAGCTTTTAACTAAACACTCGCTCACACACGTGATGTGGGGGTTGATCAGAAGACAGCTGATCAATAATTGATGATCTGTGTTGACTTAAGGAGATGAATTGTAGTTTTTGACTGAGGTGATGAGATCCTTTATATACTGACTGAGAATCATAAAACACTGTGATCGTCAGCAGGTCATTTCAGCTAGTACAAATATGCCTTGTTGTGTCTGAGGTCATAAATCTCTGTGTAACATTGAAATATGTTGTTTAAATGATTTTGGTCAGGTATAGCATGTCATACTGCTGTCACTGTTTGAAATGTCATGTCATTTATCCATTAACACTCATGTCTGCCCATGCTGTACATATATGCTCACTGTTATTCAAATATACTGACACCTCCATAAACACACGCACACACTGTTTCTTAAGCTGAGTGTGATCTCCCCATAGGTGGCTTGTAAGCAGCTCATCAATGTTCTCGTAACGTCTCCTGATGATCTAGGCTTCAGGCTTCACAATCGAAATGAATTTACGCGCTGCGGCCCGTGAGAGATTCTGCCAGTAAGCGGCTCCACCACGACCCGTGTATTAATATTTAAATGAGTTGTCCACTTGAGTGAAATATTGTAAAATTGGTGTGTGAATAATTGATGAGGCCTGAAGGAGAGGTCGCTTGGCTGAATCAATACCTGCAGCCATTGATTGGATTGGACTCTCTCTCTCTCTCTCTCTCTCTCTCTCTCTCTTTCTCTTTCTCTCTCTCGCTCTCTCTCTCTCTCAGCATTCTGAATGAGGTTATGTTCTATCAACAAAGCCTGAACAAAACAGGAGAAGTGTGTGAGTGAGATAGATTAATGCCTCAGCCATGTCTTATTTATTATTCAAAACAGACTGCTTCCTTCCTCAGAAACAGGACTAGAGAATAAAGTGAGATGGGAACATCTACAGAGAGAAATAAAGGCAAAATATTATTTCCTGAACGCTCTTTAAAATTGTCTCTCTTTGTCCTTTCTTCTTCTAAAAGGGCCTTATTTTGTTTCTTTTTTGTCCCTGAAATCCACTTACAATGTTAGCCAAGATTTCTTGCACCAAAAACAGCCATTTGAATTCTAACAGATGTTTTATTTTCCCTTCCTATTAAATTTGAACCGTCATTTTTTCACTGTACGGCTACTATACATCATTCTATATGTAAATTACTGACGACATGTTATGATTGGCGTCTATGAAGTTGTTGAGTACTACATTGGTGTTGATGTGTATATGTAAGCGGTACTATGCTAATGTTCTCACAATTCTAACATTAATACTGATCATTTTGAAGCTAAAGCTGCTTTTGCTGCTTGCTTTCAAAAATGAGTGATTAGCATGATTAGTTTTCCATGACATGGACCTTTTAATCCTTTTTTCAAGTTTTTCCTATTTCTCTGTGTATAGAGTCTAAACAAGGTCAGAAACGAGGCTCTGGACATCCAGCTGAAGGTGTTTGAGGAGCACAAGGAGGAGAACATGATTGAGTTCTCGTCTGGAGGACATCAGAAGTTAACCGGAAAATCCTTCTTTCACTGAGACACATACACGTATCATTTGACATTGTGTCCACACCTCAGAAAACTCTCTCTGCTCTCTGTCTTTTCATTAATCATCACTCATTTTTTGATCCTTAGAGAACCTTTGAATCTTTGACAATAATATTTTGGTTTTACGCAGTCCAGCTTATACTTATTTATTTATTTACTAACGTATTTTTTGTATCCAGGTGGTGCCTCATGATGTGCAGACCTGCAATCTATGAAAATTTAAGATCATTAAATACAAAAAGTATTAGACCATTTCAGTCTAACAGTTGTTTTTTAGTCCCTACATAAGCCCCATTTGTGCTGTCATATTTGTTACTTTTATTCTAGAAATGTGGAAAATAGTATTAATTGAAAAAGAGGACATGCGTGTCTAATTCATTAAATGTTTGTACGGTTGCTTCAACCTTTCATAAACCCTTTTAACAAAAACAAATGTCAAAACGAAACCATACTCATCTTGTAATCTTGTATTGATGCATTTTCTCAAGTATTAGATGAAGATGCTTTTCTTCCTCCTCTTCAAACCCAGCGTGTGTTTTTATTATGAGTTTGTGTGTTTTATATTTCTGACTAATTAGTGACAGTGATGCTACAACACGCATCTCCTGCGTTAAGGTCTCGCTAATGACTCTGCGTTGTGTGTTGGAGAGCATCTTTAGTCGGTGAGCTGTATTGTGTTTGGAATAACAGCTTTGACAGAAGATGAGGTGTGAAGATAGAGACCATCTGTTGAGTGTCTCAGCGGCTGTACAACAGCAGCAGTTCTGTTTAGAAAGAGCAGCTGATGTGAACATCAAAGAAGGTTCATGTTCAAGTGGTGAGATGGTTTCCTACCTCCACCTCCTACTGCCTGGGTTCATCGATTGATCGAGTTCAAGCTGTTTAAAGAGAAGGCTGGTCCTCAGCTATTCTGGTTGGAAAGATTTAGACTCAACAGGTGATTAGTGTGCTGTTGTTATTGATGTGGTTAGTTATAGTTAACAGGGTTAAGCAGATGATAGATGAAGGTGCTTTAGGTAAAAGGCTAATGATCATTTTAATGAATATGTCTGTAATGATTTAGCAGTTCCTGTACAGAGAACAAAACAAACAAAAAATGAATGACCTGCCGTTTTCTATTTATTTATAAAGTATAAATAAGAATTCTAGGAAAACATTCCGTATGCATGTAATGAATATCCACACCTGAGTCTACAGTATTCCTGCACTTATTACCAAACACACAACCCCACCAAATAAACTCCATTACTCTCCTGTGTCACCTCATCCTTCTTGCCTGCTGATAAATCGGTCAATTCCTGTTAAACGCTCCCAGTGCTCCCAGTAAGCACTTTCCATATCCTAAACATTTCTTTCTGAACTCTGTCCATACACATGATTTATTCCACAGACCCTGCAGGTCTCCAGCCCTCCAGCCTTCCAATGACAGCGTCAACAAAGAGAATGAACCTGCTTTCATCTTCCTCTCATCTCACATACCCAGATTACTGCTCCCTGTATAGTCTCACTCTCTCTCTCTCTTTCTCTTTTTCATCTGTGGCATCTGCTCAAAGAGTTTTCATGTGTGTGAGCTCACAGCTGGGTGTGTGTTGAAGCTGCTCTTGATCAAACAGCAATTCCTAATCTGTTGAAAACAGGATATATTACAGACACACTGATATTTACTCAAATGACTCAGCCGTCAGTTTTATTGTGCAAGTTAATAGCTTGTGTAAGTTACTGTCAAAGAATTCAAAGTTAATTTAACAGCACTTTTTCTTGTTTTGTGCCATGATACCACCTTCCCAAAATTCCCATATTCCCCCTTGTTCTCTGGGTCCTCTAGGTCAAGTATTTTAGGATCACTGAGGAGGGTGTGTTTGAAATTGTTTTCCATTGTAGTGGCACAAACTTTCCACTGAGGTATGTGTGAATTTTCTTCTGTTTATCTTCTGTCCCTCCTATGTTTTCATTTCTGTCTTTTAACTGAGGATTTGCTAATGAAGAACGCAGTCTTTGAAGACAGTTCTCGAACGCTCCATTTCGCTTTCTTTAATTAAGGCAAGATTACTGAAAATCGTTCAAACAGCCATTTGTAATTAACAGTATTTTGAGATTAAAAGGCGCTTGTATTGATTGTTTGAAGCGCTTCTTCATAATTGTGGGCTGAAATGTATGTGGTAGAGGGCACCGGATCTATACATGCCAAACCACAGTCTCTAACTTTGTTCCTGCCAGACGGGAGGAAACTTGGAAAAACAAGCCAACTCATCCTGATTTGTTTGCATCTGTAAAAGAGTCACTGCTAAACATATGTAGACAGTGACCCAAAGCCAGAATAATTATAAAACAGACCAAATCAGTTTTGAAAATCTGTACTGTAGTTTTACACCCCTGCCAAAGAGAATTTGATTCTTATTTTTCTTTGTATAATAAAGTAATCTGTTAAATAAAGGCATCCAATTTTAAAGTCTGTCTGACCCAAGTAGTAAGTTTGCATAAAGCCTTATTTGAATTTGCTGTGTTTTGTATGCGTTTTATTCTAGTGTAATTATCTTTTATCTCAGTAATTAGTGTTCAGTCTCAGTACATCATGCTGAAAGTGGAACGTGTTGGAGCTGTCTGAGTATCAGTAAGACTGGTTATGCTGTTTATTTTCTCTGTGTTTAATATCTATCCTCTCTGTTGGTGATGAGCTGTTCTGGGCAGACAGGAAGCTCAAGCCCAACTGTTGAAGACAGAAGAGAAGCTCAATGAACTGGAGGCTGAACTTCAGGCCTACAGTAATCAGGTATCTGTGGTTTTCTTTGGTCACTTCTGTCACTCTTTTGAAGCCATAGCAGTACTGTCAAAGCATGAGTGCTTTCTGTGAGTGCTTATTTTATTGTGTAAGAGTTTAATTCTCTGTTTTTCTCACATCTTTGATTGGGCAACGGTTAGTTTAGATGCACACAGCAGAGACAAACACATCTCGCCAATCTATCCTTTAGCTGTGTGTGTATGTGTGACACGCATCTCCAAGTATACTGTGGTAATGATGAAGTGGGTTGTCCCACATCCTCACATCACGCCAACTTCAAAGAGAGGCCAAGTGAGTCTGATTGGCCAGGCTGATGAGGGATTTTTTTTCCCTCTCAGTCCAGCAGTACCTGCACCAAGATTTTTGTTGATTTATTTTGGAGGTGGCATCAAGCTTCGCTTTAGCTCTGCTGGCATTGAGCTGTCCTCATGTTATATCTAGCTCACCCTGCACGGCTGCTATAAAAACAGCATGTTGCCCTAAAGCTCTGATCTTAGCTACTCCATATCCTATCAGAACAGTGTCAGGAATTCTTTTTAGGAAATTGTCATTTTCATTGCTTTTTTTTGAGCTGATACATAGTATGTCCTAAAGAAGTGTTTGAATATGCCATTCCATTAGATCAGAGCAAAGTTTCTCCAAAACTAACTTCACTTTTCTGTCATCAACTGGTTTCTGGTGACTTTTAGTGGATGTATGACATCTTTGTCGCTCTTTCTTACTTTTAAACTATCTTCTTGTCTTCTGTACCCCCTCTGTTCTGTTCTGCCTTCAAACAGGAGCTTCTTTTGTTTTACAGAGCCTGAAGGATCTCCAGACTCTCACGTTGACATGACAAATATAGGGCATCAACTGAACAGTTTGTTTGATCCATTGCTTTCGGCGAACCGGGTCACCGTTGAGAGCGGATCAATTTCTAAATAATGGCGGCCAATGACAAAGTGAAAGTTTGGAGTGCAGGCAGATAAGCTGATCCAACTTTTCGAGGTGCGATTGTTCGTAGCACTTTAAAGCGTAATCACCCAGTCAATTCTCCACATGTACAGGAGCGTCAGTCATGCTGACTCTTAGCTTGTGAGTTATCTGCAGGCCAGCATGCTCACAGTTTGAATTAGTGCATCTACTTGTTCAATAAATCCCAGATTGCAGCTGTTTGCCATTCATGATGAATGGAGTGGATACACTAGAGAACATCGTACTTGTTTTCTCCTGTAGTTTGATGAAGGTTTGATATGGAAGGGCTTTAAATCTTTTACATTTACATAACTGCTGCAATAAATCTGGACAGACTCTATGTCTCTGTGTCTAAAGGTATATCTATAACTTTACACCTTGTAGACTTCAACTTTTAGGTTATGTCACCATAGAACAGAGCTATAACTTTTTACAGGGACTCCCCCAGGGCTATGGTGGGCTTTAGTAGCTCGCTTAATGGCACAGCAGAGATGGCTAGAGATGAATAATTTCATTTCTGAGTTTAATATTTCAGTCGTACTTAATTGAACAGTGTTTTATTTCATTTTTATAGGGTTTAGCTTCCTACATTTGCTTTTTAGGTGTGTGTGTGTGTGTGTGTGTGTATATATAAAATGTATATATTGTATGTGTATATGTACATATTTACATATACAAGTATGACAGGCTGACAGTTGTAAAACATTATAACAATTGTGCTACTGGCTTAAGCCAGTTTTTATAAACTGGTAAAGTATAAAAGAACAGCAGAACCTAGAATAAAGCTTCAGTATTTGCCATCTCTGTCTGTCCACTATCTGTCTTTCTATATTTCTGTTCATTTATTTATTTTTTCTGTGACTCACTTGTATACAAGCAGCAACTTTTCTTAGTTTTTATTAAAACTTTTACTCACTCAAACCCCAACAGAGAAAACTCTGTTGAGGCACTGAAACACAGTGGCAACAGCAACATAAACGGCCAGATGTTTCTGAAGTAACTGTGAAGAAAACTTCGGTTTTGTGCTGTTTTGCTTGTTGCTTTTTGGTGCCAACTGTCCTTAAAAAAAGAAACTTTCTCGGTCGTAAGACCGCCGCTCTGGTTTCTCAGCAGATGTTACCTTGCACTCTTTATGGGTGGTATTAGTCTATAACATTATGAGTAATATTTAATCCTTGTCTCTTTTTCCACCATCATACAGATGTTTTAAAGAATTCACCATATGCTTCATCTCATCTAAAACCTGTTTGTAATTAGCCATTATGCGGACCCAAAAGAGACTCTTATGAGTTTTTTAAACAGCTGCTTTAGATGCCAACGCCATACAGCATCACATCTCCTGACCCAAGACTTTTATCACCTGTTAACAAGAGCTTTTTTCAGCTTAGGAAACCAAAGACTAAACAGCTGGTGCATTGTGGGAAACATGCCACTCCGTGCCCGTCGGATAAGCTGGCGATTGGACTGAACATGCTATTGAATGTTGACATAATCACACACACGGCTGGAAACAGCGATTAATCAAATAAAAAAAAAAGCCTTCAGGCTCACGTCTGATTTCCTTGAATGTGTCGGGGTGGAGAAGGTTTGAAGAGCTGTTATTGGTGCAGGTATTTGGCAGGAGCGCGAGTTGTGTTCATTAGCGCAGTCAGGCTCATTGAGTATTCTTTCAGTCTTCATCCCAACCGCTTTATCTCAGCAAGAAGACAGCATTAAACTGATCATACAGAACCACAATGCTCTGCTTCCACACCACGTTCCATTCAAGCGTTCAGATAACATCTTAGCATGCGTGTAAGAAACTAACTGTGCAACGTACTTTAGAACTGACCTGAAGCCACAGGTATTGACATATATGTGAATATACAGGGCTCCTGTAGCTCAATTGGTGGTGCATTAGCAAAGGTTGTGGGTTCGATCCCCAGCGAACATGCATGTACTGATAACAAAACGAAATGTATAAACCTTGAATACACTGTTGGGTTGTTTAGGATGAATGTAAATGTAATGAATATGTATGTACACACACACACACACACACACTTTTGTAGGTTTTGTTAAGTGCTCTCTTTCTGTCTCTTGCACTGATTGTTTTTTGTAAATGATGATAATCAGCTTGTTGTCACTGTAGCTTCAGTGTACGTGTGCTTGTGTGTGTGTGGTCTGTGCGTGTAAAACTCGCCCCTGCATTCGCGTGTTTGACACGACTAAGAACGAGCTTTTTTAGGGCTACATTCAGCTGTCACACACACTGACATGTAAGAAAACAAAACCAAAAACACAATATGAATATTTGAATAGGTGTCCTCTTTACTTTTTCATAAGCTGTCTTACAGTATACAGGATGTGCCTCATGTTGCCTAGCAACCCCAGCATTCTGACCTCCCACGAGGTGTCATGATGATGTCACGCCGTGATTTTCTCTGTATGTCGTTCTGTTTGTGTGAAGATCTCACCGGTGGATGAGCGGTTTTTGGGTCATCGCCAATGAACGTTCGTTTTATTTCCTGTTATCTGGAAATAGCCTAAGAAACTAAATTGTGTTTGTCCTTCGGTTCAAACACGTTTTTAACATTGTAAGTGTGGCTTTGTACGGATGGTTTCTGATGTAGAATGTTGGCAGTATATTCTTAAGCTGGTCAGATGTGTTTTTGGGAAGGTGTTTGTGTGTGTGTGGGGGGGTATTTTGTGTGTAGCTTTTTTAAATTCTGTTTTCTGTCCTTGTGGGTTCGGGGTGTTTCTTTTTAACAAAATAATATACAATCTCTAATGCTATATAGTTTGAAAGGACTACTTGAATTTTTGTAGATTATTGTCAAAAATGATTTCCTGCAACACTGGTACTGTGGGGTTTCTGCAGTTCAACACACAGACCTGTTAATCTGAATGGATTTAGACACACCAGAACTTAGTTGTGCACCTAGAAGGTTTTAGATTTAGTCATTTAAACACTGTAACCGGCATGAGATAATTAAGATATCTCTCTCTCTCTCTCTCTCTCTCGCTCGCTGATGATTTATTCACACTCATTTTGTTAAATTGTTCAGGCGTGTCACTTGTTTTTTTTCAATTATTCATATCAGAATTGTCTACCTGTCACTACTCAGTGTTGTATGTAGATATCTCTCTCTCTCTCACTGGCTCACACACTGGCTCTCTCATGCAGTGCCGCAGGGACGTTGTTATGCGACTGATCTCTGAATTATGCACACGCTTTAAGATGTTTCGCTTCAATAGGGCAAATGGTGAAAGCGTGTTTTACAAGGTTGTCCGACTTTTTGAACTTATAATGTGTGTGAGGAGGTGAAGCAACATGTTTTACACGCCGGCGAATCAGACATCAGTCGTGCAAACAAGCATCAGCCTGAACTCTTCAGGAGTTAATTTTTATTTCATTCTCATGTTTTTCTGAACTATTTTACTCATTCGTTTTCTTTACTTTCTAGTGAACTTTAGTTTAAAGAGTTTGAAACACTTTTTAATGAGTTTCAAACTCAACCGAATTTGAGTTTTTCTTTTAACTAAGCGTGTGTTTATTTTCTTTAATGTCATTTTAAGACCGTTTACCACCTTCAATAATACTGTATATACTGTATAACACTGTATATACTGTATGGTAATGTATAGTACTGTATGTACTGTATAGTACTGTACATTTAAACACATTTATTTTGGATCATCTGTTCTGAGCAGGAATCCGTTTTTATGCATATTCCAGGCGTTTGTGCAAAGGTTGTGGGTTAGATTCCCAGGGAACAAACACACTGATATAATGTGTAACTTGAATGTACCATTTTGGATACAAGCGTCTGGCAAATACATAAAAGCAAATGTCTGTTTGCAATATTTTCCACTTTGACACACTTTGACTTAACATCTCTGTCTAGGTTCTTTTAAAGGGGCGTTACAGACTTTCTGTGTGTTAACCTGACGCAGGATTTAGCACTGTCAGTCATACAGACTTCAGTGCTTGAGAAATGAAGACAGCCTGTCAGAGTCCGCTTCACTTTAGTCATGACAGAAAAGGTTGCGTTCCCTGACGTGATTCCAGAACTCATGACAGCCTGAATCCAGATTTCCTCTTAAAGAGCCGAACACTCAATGTTGCAGGTCACGAGCTCCTCCACATCTCCTCACAGATGGACTGATCTTCACCGTCTCCTCATCAAGTGTCTTTGGGAGCCGCAGTGAGTGCTTTTGTATTTGTTTTACTTATTCAGTTCCTTTCTTAAAGAAGAGAAGTTAATGTTTGAATCCTCCAAGCTCCTTTGTCATGTCAGGACGGCATTCGAACCGGCAGCGAACGCCTCCTCGCTTACTGCTCTTCATCCCGTCTCACAAGCTCTCCTAATTTCCCTTAAGTGCACCGACATCTGGAGCCCAATTAAACATTAAACAGAAGAATCACGACTTCCATTCGCTGAGATAGTTATTTTCAGCACTGCTGTTGGTTGTTCTGCATCATGACTGCGTGCGTTAACGTTCGTCCCTGAAACGACTGTGATGATTGAACCCAAACTTGACGTTGCAGTTTCAAATCCATTAAAAAGTCACCAACTGTGGCTATTAGAGGAGGTTTTCCCTGCCTCTGACTTTCAGCATCCTTCTGTTACCATGATTTAGGCCTTTGCTGGACCATTGAGTGATTGCTGGAGTTAAACCCACAAACAAAAACATGCCCTGCAGTCTGCAGCCCTCATACTGAAGCCTGTAGTTTCACACGACTTGCTAAGATTGTCCAGCAGTCACAAAGCTTCTTGTGTTTCTCATTGATGTTGGCAGTGAAAGTGGAGAGTTTTAGTGTCCAAATCACATTAGTAAAGAAATTCATGGAAGAACATGAGAAAGTTTTGGATGACGCTTTAATTGGTTATTCTGTTCTGTGCTTACAATGAATGTCTTACCACATGCACACATAAAAACATGATTTCTGAGTGTTAGTAATTTCTACTTTTCTCTATTTTTAACAGAATTATATTTGTCCAGAAATCCAGCGTTCCCAGATTCCATGATTATTGTTATGATCTTGTAAACTTCAGGGCTGAAAACATCTTTTCCAGTCCAGGGGGAACATCTATTAAAATGAAGATGACAATCGCTGTTCTGTGGGTTCCTAATGTCAGAAACACACATTATCATTGACTGGTTTTTGTTTGAACCTCTATTGCTTTATTACAGTCGAAGGAAAACGGTGCACTGAAAACAATGTTTGTGGAATATTATATGTTAGTGTTACAGTGCCAAAAAAACAGCTCGCAAAAAAGCAACAAATTGGATATAAAAAATGAATAAATACAAACCCTAGCACTATTATTTACAATGCTCAAAATACTGTTATTCAGAAAGCCAAATGAGCATTGTGGTGAACCTTTTCATTATAAATCTGACACTTTTCTATTCAAGTTTTATCTTCTTTTTTGAGTCTTTGGTTCTTTTCTTATCCCAGAAATAATAACAGGAGGGAAGGAGTGCAAGTTTTTTTTAACAATGTGTTTTCAGCTGCTTTTAATGGCTGTTTTTTTGTCAGGATGTTGTGATGTTGAGTCTTCCGGCTGAGGTGAGCGTGTCCCTGTTAGATGGCTTTAGTTGCTCCCCTATTGCCCTAAATGAGGGAACAGGTGTTGAGGCTGTGTTTGGTATTTGTGTGACTGTGTGTTAACTATCTCACCTGGTTTGTGTGTGTGTATGTGAGAGTGTGAGCACAGGTGTTGTGGCCCATGCGAGTAGGTAACATCTGCAGAGCCCAA
Source organism: Ambastaia sidthimunki (assembly GCA_036877625.1). NCBI lineage: Eukaryota > Metazoa > Chordata > Actinopteri > Cypriniformes > Botiidae > Ambastaia > Ambastaia sidthimunki. Next base: position 6,405 of record JAZGTK010006884.1, on the reverse strand, counting down.
ATCTGTTCTCCATTCACCCCTCCAGATGCGTCCCCGTCCCCGTCCCCCGGGAGCAGGTGCTGAGGCTGCGTTGCCGTGGCGATTGGCTGGTGGGATGTCTCAGGGGACCGCTTCTCTGGTGGTACTGTTGTCCTAATAACAACCTGGGAAACTGTCAGACTGTAACCCAAAACACAAGCACCAGAAGGTGTTAAGTGATGTTCAGTGTGGTGTAATACGACCCTTGGTTCACATGTTGCCAAATTACTGTGGATGAAATAGTGTAAAATAGACCAAGCTTGTGGTTTATATCACTGGCCCAGAAACTTTACTGAGTTCTGCTGTATGAAGATAATAGGGTTGACGGTGGAGTCGAGGCTATAAATGATAATATATTGTTGACTTAAAGCTCTTTATGGCACGATGTGACTTCTTCTAAGATAGATGCTGTATTTTCCGCTCATTCCCTTAGGTCACCATAAGGAAGTTTGTGTAGGTGAGGTTGTGGTATGTGCGTATCTGTGTCAAGGCCTTATTTTTGTTAGATCGATTGTCAGAAGAAGAAGAAGACACTCTGGAATCGAGTGACAACTGTATTTCCCTGCAGTATGTATGTGGCCATAGACAGATATGTGTATGTATAAGACAAAAGCCTTTACTTTATCATACTTCATGCACTCATTGAATTATTGAACCACATATGTCAGTTCATCCCTTCATCATGAGTGCGGAGGAAAAGAAACATACAGTTTAGGATTATCTGCTCCCTCATTTCCCTAATGTAAATGAAAAGCTAATGTCTGTTGTGTCATTTTCTGTTTAGATATAAAGCTTGGCACACCAAACACGGCAAGCTGAGAGTGTTACTGTGTGAGTGAAGGATAAACGTGGAGTTAACACACAAATGCACACGGCACCCGCACGTCTCACACCCTGGATTGTGATGTTTAACAATCCCTAAAGCCCAGCTGAAATAAACTATTGTAACCGGGCAGTGAAAGAAACTTGTGCTGAGTTTGCTTGGCTTTTACTGAGCTCCAGTTACCCTGGCGATGGCCCCCTCACAACCGCCCTGATAGAGATTATGGGATGTGGAGATAGAATTGAGGATTAGGAGAAGAGAAAAGGAATGTTTTGATAGAATGTTAAGTGAATGGATGTATGACATCAGCATTTTTGCAAGTTTAAATATCATAAAACAAGCAAACACTCTTTCTCTTTCTCTCTCTCTCTCTCTCTCTCTCTAGTTTGTAAATTGGACTTAGGCATTAGATGTGGATTAATGTGTATTTATACTTGTTTGCACAAATAGAAGAGATGGTTACATACCCCCAAATTTGACTAAATGATCCCAGGAATACAGTATAGGTCCAAATGAGCAGAATATGTGCTGATGTCCTAATGTGTGTGTGTGTGTTATTGCTGTTGTGTGGCACAGAGCTCTGTTTCCTAGATCAAAAAGATGATACATGTCTCTCTCTTTCATCATCCCTCTGTTCTTAGTGCATCTGTCTTCACATGTAATGAATCATTCTGCTGGTGTCTTATAGCTGACATGTATATCACATAAAGAACACACACACGTTCACTTTTCTATGTAAATGCGGATGTCTTATAGTCTTGTATTATTTTTATACACAGCCAATTATAAACAATATAACCTAAGCCACACTTTACCCCTGAACTGTTATTTACAGAAAACTTGAATTTTCAATAAGAAAAACTTTGTTTACTGTAGCTTTTTCACAAATGAGGATGTCCCCAAAATAAGTTTTTTCTAAAATTTTTGGTGACTTTTGGGTCCAGATTTATCCCCGATATATTGCTAAGTAATATACATATATATACATATATATACATGTGTGTGTGTGTGTGAATATATATATATATATATATATATGTGTGTGTGTGTGTATGTATATACTGTATGTATATATATGTATATACTGTATGTATATATATGTATATACTGTAAAAACGTCCAGGATTCATTGATTGCAATACATCATTTACACAGTTGATGTTTTTGCATCTTCTGCAGTTACAAATATACTATTGAAATCATGAAAGCATCTTCTCTTCCTGTTCTCAATAATGAATCTCCACACACCTTTACATCTCTCTCTCTCTCTCTCTCTCTCTCTCTGTCTCTTCCTTCTTTCTGAGACCTGCTGGCTGAGGGTTCAGTGCTAATGCAGTTTGAAGAGGTACATGATTGAACACAGCCTTTATAGACACACTCACACACCTGGGTTTCTGTGAGGCTGTAATTACAGGCTTTCGGCCTGTAAAACTGGTTGAAAGCATTACTATAGCACTGTTACTTTAAATAGGAAAAAATCTTGCATGTATGTATATATATATGCAGTTGTTGACGCATGCTACAGCACAACTGTGTAGCTGCTAACATACTACATGCATAATTGCCACTAATGCCTCAATGTAGTGCTCATTTTTCTGTTTATATGGGAGTTTGTATGTAAAATTATTACTTAGACTTGTTTCCACAGAACCACATTAAAATGACTGTGTGTGTGTGTGTGTGTTTGCATGCATAGAATTAAACTAAACGTTATTGCTTTGAACTTTCCATCTCCTAACAGTGAGTGATGAATATACCCAGTCAGTTACAGATCACAGATCAATCATACACCTGCTCTAACCTCACAGACCTTCAGACACCTGCACCCTGTACAAGTCATGAGTCAAGAACAGAATAAAACAGAATAGGATTAAAGTGTGATGTCCTAGTTTATTAAATCGGTATTAGTTTTGAAAACAAACTGTGCACAAGAAAAAAATCTGTCTGATGTCCGTCTCACTATTGTGAGAAACACTGCCTCTTGTGTTCAACAGAAGCTACAACAGAATCCGTCCCATCTTTCACTCTGCTAGACACACAACTTCACATCAGTGTCCAGAAACATCGCTGTGTGCTGCCTCTAAACTCACTTTTGTCTTATTTGGTTTTATTAGATTTCGTGAGGTGCCTTTTTGTGTTTCGTGCAGATGCTAGTTTTGTGTCTAATGGCTAATACTGAGAGAAGAAGAGAGTCTGATGAGGGTGTATAATGATGAACGCCGGTGCAGTGTGTGGGCAGGCGAGTGTGGATGCATAAACGACAGTATTAGTTCAGTAGTTTTTATTCTATTAGAAAGACAGAAAAAGTAAATAGAGTAATGAGGTTTTAACACTGTTACGCACGAGTGACCTCAGCTGTATAAGTCTTTATTTGTAAGAGTGTGACATCACTGCGTTAATCAACGTGATTCTGTTACTCAAGTGTGTCTAATCTATAACACTGTTCTTTGTTGCATGCAGTGGAGTCGAGAATCTGTCTTTGTGATCCGGTGAATGTGTTAAACACTGTTTCCTTTCAGTAATTCACAAGTTCGCTGAAATGCCAGCAGACGGCACAAAAGGCATTCGCTCGCAGGCTTGCATATCCGCATTTGCAGCTCTCGAGTCTAAATGCTGCGCTTTGCCCTTTGGTGCATGTGGCAAACATTCAGTCATTTGCATCACCTTTTTTTGTATATTGTAGAACACATTTGGTAAGTGTTTTCGTTTATCTGAGCGTGACTGGTGTGAATCTGGTGTGTGAACCTCAGCAGGAAAGTTGCGAGTAAAACATTCTTTTGTAAACACGCAGCTGTGCAGTTTTAACACGTCATGGCATTTCTTGCACTGTCTTGTAATCTGTTTAAATTTTGCTTTTGTGTTTATCTGTTTATTGATAAGAAAACTCTTCTGCAGGCCTTAAAGGGGAAATTTCATGAGAATCAGAACTGGATCTTTTGCAATGAAATAGATTGATTTACAATTAAAAAAAGTCCAAAAAGACTGTTGTGATTCTTATTTGTGCTCAAATACTTTACCAGTATAATAAAGTTTATTATCATGAACTTCAAGGTAAACTAAAATATTAATGTTAATGTTAGCAGATTTAAGAAAGTCATTTCATATTTTTATTTTTTGTTGCCGTGAAAGAACAGCTCTCTTAATAGCTGAGCTGCTAAAATATTAAGCATGTTAAAACGTTATTTAAAAGTTAATCATGAGTCATGACACTACAGTTGTCCAAATGCTGCAGGTTTATTATCTGATACGTCCCTGCAGCAGAACAAGGGCTGAATTTGGGGCAGGGCCTCTGTTTGCATGTCTGCATAGTGTTTTAAAAAATAATTTATTGAAGTCTGAACTGTACTGTCAAAACAGGAGCCCATGAGACAGTACTCATAAAGTTATGATAATAAACAACTGCCTGGAATCTATTTTTCCCTCTCTGTCTCTCTCTCTCTGTCTGTCTATAGACCAACAGGAGGCACAGACTCTAATAAATGGGAGGGATAATTGTAGCCTGTACAGTAAATCAATACTACTTTACACTTGCAGGACTGTATGTGTAGCCTCAGGGAAGGCTGTTGATTTCCAATTTCCATGCTCATTAAAATGAAATGCGCCCTTTCCACTCTGTTAATTCTGACACTCGGCCGTGCTCCTGTTGCGAACACTTACATGCTCATCTCGACCTCAGATAACATTTCAATTCATCTCAGCATGTCATCTTATGCATAAAGAGAAATATGAGTATAACTGTTTGCTTTTCTGGTCTTTTCTCTTTATAGGTAATTTTTCCATCTTTCATTTGCTGTAATTTCACGCTAGTCTCTTCTGATAGACAAGGGAGAAGATTTTCACATTTTATTGGAATGTCAAAAGCTATTTTTTAATATTTAACAGCGTAAAACACTCTGAAAACTAATTTAAAGGCTTTCTGATATCTGTCTGTAATCTAAAAGTCTTTTGTGCTTATTACAGAGTCTGGTGCAGTTTGGAGATTAGAGTCAAAGCTACAAAAGCTCACTGTACTTTCCATGTCTCTCTTTCTGCTTGTCTGTCTTTCTCTGTGTACAGTCTGGTTCAGAATAATGTGTACTATCAATCAGTCCAGGCTGGAGACCGATGTCTGGTGCTGGGAGAGATCACAGTGGAAGATTTCAAGGTGGAAGCTGGTAACTCTTTTTATTAGCTATGCTAGTGACTTTTTGTTTTCTTAATATCTGACCTTATGTTTTCAAATACAGAGTCTAATGAATTCAATAGTGTTCATTGCCTGAAGTCAACTTAACCAAGTAGGTTTAAAAAATGTTCCAACCAGTATCCAGTAGCTATTCAAACAGGCTGGTTTTAAAGGAACTGCAGTCTTTATGAAATCTTGCCAGTAGTTAGTGCAGCAGTTTTATTGAGGTTAACCTTGATGTAATAAAGGTCACAGCAATAATAGTGAATATCGATAGATGTTAAACAGAAGCTTAACTAGTGGCGTAAATCAAAATTCTCTCAAAGGGCCCTTGAACTTGACCTTCAGGCAGATTAAATATTCAGTTTTGCTCAGAATTGCATCACCTTATAGAAATAAAACAGGGTGAAAACTTTGTTTCATGATTTTAGTACTTGTGGCAACAGCAGTTACAAGCCTACGGTCGGATCTTTCCCACGCAATTACCAGAAACGACTGTAGGAGCAAATTAAGGCACGTATTCTAGTGAAATAAAGTGAGATAAAGGTGGCTAGTTCTTTTCTTACTACACTGTTTATTGGAACCCTATGCACGCTTTCTATTTATTCATGCTGAGTACCCTCACCATTATCGCTGGCCACAATGTCTAACAGGAAACCTACAGAAAACCTTTTTGCCTTCCATTAAATGTCATATCTCTCATAAAGCAATTTTCCCATAAAACAGATAATACATGACCAGGATTTCTCTAGCCGAGAGGATCGTCCGTGCATTATGGATACGTGGCCACTGTTCGGCCTTCCCTTGCTTAGGAATAAAATTAGGTTCTTGCCCCAGAGTTCATGTCATTTCAGAGGCACTGAATGTGTTGCTTTGAATAAAGACGGCTGTTTGTGATCCAGTCAAAGCGGTACATTAACATGACACAGGTTGGGTTTCTCAACACACATGCACAAAAACAGACACAGTCAACACACTGGGTTTCTCAACACACAGTTTCGTTGGGTGTTATTTGGTGATGGAGATCTTCAGTGCTGTCTCTCTGCTGTGATATACTCACAATGGGACACTGGAAATTTGGCTTTGGACAGCTTTTGATCAGATTCTTAGTTATGAATTTTGTTTTTTCTTCCTTAACACCAGTTTTTGACTCACTCGTGCACTTCCTGTGGCACTTTTATTTATCGCAATCTTTTGGGGCAGAACGTATGGGGGTTATTTTTGTAGTGGGGGTAGTTTGTCTCTTCATAGGAGGCTGAGATGTGGATAAGATGGTCTTCTGTAGAAGACTGTAAATCTCACCGTGAGAGATGCAGAGAGACTCATCCAGCCTCCAAAAATGTAAAGCTCACCTCGGGGGAAGTGATGAGGTCATTCATCATGCAGAGACTAAACAGAATTC
>JAZGTK010006883.1:0-20127 GCA_036877625.1 Ambastaia sidthimunki | reverse complement strand
ACCCAGAACCCCGTGCTGGGACCACGCCGCCACAGGTGTTGGCCATTATGCTCATTAGAGACTAAATATAAGCTCACCTGTGCTGCTCGTTTTGCCCCGGCTAACGTCAGGAGCATTCTCTCCTGAGGTTTTCTGGTTGTGTTTTTGGACTGCCTTCTCTTGTTTGATTGTTCTCCGCCTGCCTTTTGACCCCCGCTTTGTCTTGGATTATTCTTGTGTTTGCTGCCTGCCCCGACCCTTTGCCTGGACTCTGTTTACTCTCCTGGTTTACCTGTGTTGTTCTCGTTTGCCTGTGTTGACCCCTGCCTGTATTATTACATCTGTTAATAAAATGCTGCAAATGGATCCCCTGAATCCTGAGTCTACGTTACATATATATATACATTATTTCTTTTTTGGGGTTTTCATTTTCAAATGATTACTTCTCTGTAAAATATCTTTAGATATTTTTAATTTGTACAGCTGCTTTGCGACTATGTGCCTTGTGAAAAGTGCTTTATAAATAAAAATTTAAATAATATTTACACTAATTAAAAGTTATCTTAGTAATTACTTAAAGTAAAATAGTATGTAATGAAAAGGCACCCACATAGTAACAAATTAAACAACAAATTTAAATTAATTGTAAATGTATTTTGCAAAATACAAAATAGTGTGACTATTGAACTGAGAAATACTCACTGTTCTACTGCCTCTTTTACACGTCCCTCCACATATGCCCTAGCAGTTTGACGTGCATGTTCTGCATGCTGCTCTGCAAACTGCTCGTGCATGGTCTGTATGCCAGTCTCAGTGTTTTTAGTCAAAGAGGAGTTTCTGTGCTTATCATACAAGACACAACTCAAGAAGTTCTAAGCGGCTGTTGGCTATTGTCGGTGTCTGATAGCTAACCTGCCACTTTTCTCTGTGAGGGAGAGGATGTATTTTTTTCAGCCTGTGCAACCAGTTCGACGAACGGTAATTTGTCAGGGGCTGTTCATTGCTCTCCGGCTGCTCTGTTCTGGCTATTACAGTGTAAGTACTGTCCTTTTAGCTGTGTAACTATTTAAACATTATAGACTGAAACATGGAAGTTATGCGAGAACAGAGCCAATTCCCTGTTTATATCAAGAATGTCTTTGTACATTTAAATCATTAAATGCACTAAACGTGCACTTGTCCTGCATACCCACCAAAACTTCTAATCAGCAACTAAGTGTAGATGTACGTTTTTAGCTGTCTGTCATGTAGGTTTGCTGAGTCTTGTTCAGGGAGTAACTTTTTTACTCACCTGCATTCTGCACATTAAAAAGCAAACCATAAAGTCAGGTGCCCTTACATAGATTGTAACTTTGAAAGCAGTGTTTACTCCACGATCAAAGCACACAAGAGTAAAATACACAAGCAACAGAACTGGGCAAGGTTTAAGTTAGAAATCATTGTTGATGATTTTGAAAGCCAAGACAATGATGTTGCACAAGAGCAAATGTCAGAAGCAGATGATGATGTTGAGGAAAGTGAAGTAACCAGTGACTGTGATCTTCATGACTTAGAAAAGCAGCTTGAGTGCAATGTAGCATCTCTTCTGCTAAAGATGCAAACTGTTTTGCACATACCAGAGACACTGAGGTGACACTGAGACGATTTGTTATTTGCTAAATACCTGTTTGACATTTTTCTCCAGATAGCTGCACCACAAAAATTAACCATGCAGGTTATTGTCTGTGAGGGAGATATAAGAAAGATGACAATGACTACAAAACCAGATATACCTGAAGACTTGATTAGCTGGCTCAAAGATGCTCTTCAAGCAAACTACAACTTCCTCTTACAATACCAAGATCCCGAATTTAACAATGAGTTGTGTAACCTCTCAGATGTCTCTGAGCTCCCAGAGAAACCAACCATCAAAAGGGTAATCTGGCTGAGAAGGATGAAAGAACAGTATCTACTTTAAAGTAGGTAATTATAGAAATAAATTATGCAAAATGGGTTGACTTGATGTCAGTGTCAATGGTGAAAAACCTGGAAGACACACAGGTGGTGACCCTCCAAGCAAAGACATCAAGAAGCCAAAGAAAGGGGAAATAAATTTCCAAAAGGGATGGAAGACCACAACCTGGAAATAACTCGTCAGGTGCTGGTCCAGGAAATGATGAAGACAAAGCCAAATGCATGGCTTGTGAAGAGAGAGATGAATGTGACCTTTGCTTTTCGTAGAAAGGAGGTTGTCAAAGATAAGCCTGCCATTAGCCATTAGATGGCACAGAGATGGCTGGCTCTTTTCACAGAAAGTCAGATTTGTTCGAGTGTTTTGAATACTACTGTAAAATGTTTTATTGGATTCTTTGTTGTAATTGTTTAAATTTAAAAATTTTGCTTCCCTTTGTGATACACATATCAGCCTAAGTGGCATGTGAAGCATGGTGCAGTTAAAATCACAGAGGAATCTTTTAAGTAAAATAGTAAAGCAGCCACAAGTTGTCTAAATAAAGCTTTTGTTATTTTATCATACAGATAAGAAAACATAACATGGCAGATATGATAACTTGACCGTGGGCTTGTATGTTGTTTGCTTTGTTTCAGGTTTATTATGAGTTTAGCAGAGTGGTGGGGAAAAATTTCAGAGAAAACTCCTTTGATTCGCTAGACCGCTTCTCTACAAGCCTTGATTGAGCTCTTCAGAAAGAAGAGGGCTTACAGGTCAGCTTTTGGCTGCGCTTTTACGTCAAACAAAGGTGACTTGATTTGTCAAGTGTACTCCCTGTCTTTTCCTGTGCAGTTTCTCTCCTTCCCTCTGTCTTTTCCTTTTCTCAGTTTCCTCTAATCTGTTTTCTCCTTTTCTTGTTTCATCTCTTCCTTTCTGATGTCATCTTCCATTTTGTCTATTCTTTTTCTTGTCATTCTCTTTGTTTATCCTTCCCTTTCATCTCATTCCTCATTTTCTCATCTTTTGTCCAGTCCTCCTTTCTTAAATGAGATTTTGTGTCTTCAATTGTACTTGAAAATTTCCATTTTTGTCATAAGAAATTGTTGGGAATTTTGTTTGCTAAATACATGCGAGTATCCTTAGAAAAATGTCTTGTATTGTGTGTGTACTATCTTCCAGAGCTCTGAGCCAACAAACATCAGGTACCTTTGTCTTCGGGGACTGCCAGTCATCTTGGGAGATGATCCTTCTGCCTTCTTCAAGACCTGCTCCGTAAGTGAATTAATGTGTTGTGAAGGTTGCGGCTGCGTGTTCTTTAATCCCTTCTTAATTTGTTTCACAGACTTGGACATCTGTTTGTTCTGATTGTTTAATGGCGTGAATAGAACTGAAAAGACTTGACTATCAAAATCATATAAAATAGCTTTAACAATAAATATTTTGCTGTGGCTGTACAGAAGAAAATACAGAAGGCCAGTCCTCAAAACCTGTATGAGCAGTGTGTCTTTCTTTTCCTGTCTTTGTTTATTTTCGACGTGGGGTTTCATTGTAAGCATTTAAAGGCATTTTTGTGCATAGAAAATTATATAACTGGCATGATTCTAGTCAATCTTTTTCTTTCCCTCTTAGGATGCAGCTGACAAAGATGCATACAGTCAGACTCCAGTGGGAAACTCCAGAGGAAACTCACCACTGAACCCATCCAGAGTGGGGATCATCCTGGAAAGGAACGTGTTTTATGCATTACATCTGGACTATCCCAACTGCATGAAGTACACTTTCCTCTTTGTGCAACAGGTAATGCTCAACTTGGGGAAGAGTCAGCTCGCACCCAAAATTCAGACTCTGAAAAACCAGCTTGCACAGTAAAACAGGGTTTCAACTAGTTACCCTCCTTCTTTACTGTTAATAAGAGCATACCTTGCTTGTAGAAAGCCCATCATGAGCCATGAGCCTTGTCTGTGTGGTCCACTAAACTATTTTTAGGGTTAGGGAGTATTGTGAACTTGTGAACTATTGGAATTGGAAGATTTTGTTTTTGTTTAGTTTTGTTTTGTAAATTCACTTAAAATGGAAGGTAATTTTCCTGTATCTGGGGTGTATGAAGCATATTTATTTTAGATGTGATGTAATTTGTTGCAATGTTACTGTTCACTTTTTTCACTATTTCACTTTTAAGCATCCAAAGGAACAACAGCAGAGAGGTTGTTTCTAAATCTTTTGGTTGTTTCTAAACCTTTTGTACACTCACAAAACAAACACACACACAGTCACACACACACTCACAGATACACACACAAACACAGTCACATATTTTAGATGTGATGTCATTTGTTGTGATGTTACTGTTCACTTTTTTCACTATTTCCCTTTTAGGCATCCAAAGAAACAACAGCAGAGAGTTTGTTTCTAAATCTTTTGGTTGTTTCTAAACCTTTTGTACCCTCTCTCACACACACACTGCATTGCTGCACACTGCATTTTAATAAGTGCTCATTTTTCTAGATCTTGTTCACACACACACACAAACACAGTCACATATTTTAGATGTGATGTTATTTGTTGTGATGTTACTGTTCACTTTTAAGCATCCAAGGTTGTTTCTAAATCTTTTGTTTTATGCAAAATATGTTCTCAGGAGCTGAAATAAAAACATAATTTTTTAGCTAATCCATCACAGCAATAGACATGGTACTTAAACATAGAAATAACATAACTAGAAATAAAAAAGGTTTGCCCTTCCAAGATGTTAAAAGGACTAGGTAAGAAATAGACAGGGCTTAAGACTAGTCCTAGACTAAACTGCCCACTTGAGCTGTCTTAACTCAAAGCGACTTGCACAGATATATATTAAAATAGTCATAGATTTAGCCTGTTCTGGATTAAACAAGGCCGATTGCAAGAGGGAGGATTGAAGCTAGTCTATGACTAAATTGAAGCTTAAATTAATCCTTCAAGGAGGCATGTTTAACTTCTGCTTAGTACTGTTTGTGAGGGAGCATGGAACATTTGCAATATCTAAGTGAAACCAACATGCACAATAGAGGCCAGCCAGAGTACTTGCGGATAGGGATGATCCATTACATTACTTTGATGACACAGCTTTTCAGGACCGCTTTTGTATGTACAAAGAAAATGCATTGGAGATAATATCTTTGCTTGAGCCTAGACTTTCCTGTCTGTCTCTGAGAGGAAGGCCTTTACCCAGTTCTCTCCAGGTTCTGCTCACATTAAGGTTTTTGGCATCTGGGATCTTTCATCGTGAAACTGGTGATTTGTGTGGTGCCAGTGAAGCAACTGTGTGTAGAGTAGTTCACAAAGTCTGCAGAGCCATTTGTGAACTGAGGAGTCTTTACATAAAGTTTCCTGATGCTGCTGACCAAACCAAATATAAAGTGCAATTCTATGAATATGGCTGTATAGATGGATGTCATGTTCCCATTAGTGATGGGAAGTTCGAATCATTTTACTGACTCTGTCCTTTGAGTCTTGTTCAGCAAAATGAACGAATCTTTTTTCCGAGTCATTTCGTTCATTTTAGCAAAATATAATTAAAATGTTACTTGTTACTTCCCTAACACATCTACTACTTACGCAAACGTTGATCACACTACAAACAAGACAAAACTAATGCTATAAGAAACAGAAAACATTAATTCATTGTTTACCTGGATCTTTAGTCTAAGATTAGCTCATCTCTTATCTGACAAGTCTTCGGGTTTGAGTCGTTCGTTCATCAGGTGACAGCCCCATACGCTTAATCAATGCAGACTGCACCGGAAAGAGAAAAGATTAGTTCATCTTTTGAGTCGACTCAAACCCAAAGACTCGAAACAGGTGAACTAATTCCAGTACAGCGCCTATAGGATGTTGTGCATGCGCATGTTGTGCATGAACGAATCACTCTCCATGACTCTCCAAATTAAAAATAGTGTGCAGCAAAATTAAAAAGTTACCAAACCAATACTGGTTGAAAAAAATGTAGTTTGGGGTAATTTAAATACTCTCACTCATGAATATCATAATGACAAAAGGTTTATTTTTATTGATTTTTTTTATATTGTTTATTTTTTACACATGATATTGTTCACCATGGCTGGTAATCACAATTGTCTCCTTACTGTATCTTTTTTGGATCTTACCTCTTTCTTCCAACTTCATATCCAATTCAACCTGTAGAATTTATTTCATGTTCTTCCTTAGGATATTTAATTTTTTGCTCATGAAATTGTCTGGCTAACTTTTCATGGATGGTCATCTTGCTTGTTCTCTGTTGAAAGGTGGTGGTAGCATCTGTTCTCAGGGATGCTGGACACTCACTGTGCTCTGGTTCTTTCAACCTATTCAGATTCCTTTCTTTTGTGGGGAAAAAAAAACACACAGAAGCACAAATAAACTCACAAGATCCTTAGAATGAAAGAAGAATAAAAATTGACAGTGGAATATATGTACCAACGGAAGAAGCAAATTTCTTTGTAACATACTATTTGTGCTCAGTCACTCAGTTCATCAGTTTTGTCTTTATTTGGTGGTCCACCACCAGTAGTAAATCACTGTCTTCTGATCACTGCATTTTGTCTTTTTTGTAGCCAGTCTATATAGGCAAATATCATTCATTATAAATTGCCTCAAAATATGAAGACAAGATGAGAATGTGCAATGATAATAATGAAGAAATCTCACCTGAAGTTGTTGTACTGTTCTTGTGGTTGCATTTTCATTTGCATTGAATTCATTGCAAATTACATTCAAAGCGCTCATTTTCTTTTGCTCACTAGCAGTAGTGTGGATTTTACTTTCAATAACTGGATAGTTTGTCAAAATTTGTTTAAGTTGTGTTTTTTCATACTCACTGAATGTCGAATGTAACTGCCCTGATCCTTGCCTGGTTATTGTTTTTGATTGTTTGCTGCCTGCCTTGATCCTTGACTGATTATCGTTTTAATTGTTTGCTGCCTGCTCTGACCTGTGCCTGTTTAACGTTGTGCCTTCTGTGTTCTGGTTTTTGGATTCATTTAATAAACCTTGCAAATGGATTCTACCAGTGCTCCTGTGTCGCCTGCATTACACTGAAGTTTTTTAAAAAGGATTCTTTTTGCTTCTGCCATTGCTTTGTGTCAAAATGTACACGGATAATAATGTTTTCTAGTCCATTCCAGGTTTTTATGAGCACCATCAGACCAGCGGCATGTGCTTATACTCAACTAATCAGGCCTATCCCAGGTGTTCTCATTTAAGCTTACTTAATTTACCCCAGGACTCTGTAGTCTCTGACTAACTAAGCCTATTTTAGGCACGTTCATGAAAGGTACTTAAATGTCCCAGTTTAACTAGTACACATTAAGGCTTATTCTAAGCCCTGTCTGTGAAACCAGGCCTAAGTTTAATAACTATACAAAGCAGTTGATATTGCAAAAGATTTTAAGTTAAATCAACTTGGAATTTATTGCATTTAACCTAATACTTTCAGTGTAATAACTATACAAAGCAGTTGATATTACAAAAGATTTTAAGTTAAAGGTACTTAATATAATCATTAATCATTATTTAATTTTTTTAAGGCAACCACTTTCCTCAATTATTTTAAGTAAAGTCAACTTATCCGGGCTTACAGTGTAGTGTCTCCGCATTTTTAATCTATTTAGGAACATGGTAATAAGGCATTATATAACTCAAGAGAACAACACTGCACAAATGCAGTTTCTTTAAAAATTAGACGTCAAGCAGCAGTCAATCATATATTGTGTGTATTCAGAGTTAGGTAGAAAAATAAAATCCAAACTGCAACTCTTGGCTCATTAATCTCATTAAAGACAATAAAAAAATAACTGCTCAAAAATGTACTAAGAAGGTTTGCATTTAATGAAAAAACTAATCAGATATGTTCCCACTCATTTGTAAATGTTTAATCACTTTCCATTTGGAGCATCTGCCTCAATTCCCAATATCAACAGGAGGACTAGTACAATAAGGGATGAGAGCATAGAGCCGTTCTGAAAAAACGATGGCGCTATGCCAACGTGATTGATAGATACAATTCAATTTTAATTCAGTTTTATTTATATAGCACGTTTTACAATGTTACATTACTTCAAAGGAGCTTTACACAAAATACTAAGATAAATTTAGAAATCAATAAACAAAAAATGAAAAATAAAAATTTGGACATTCTACACAATATATGGCAATTATTTTGCAAATATTTTGTGCAATTCTTATTGGACAAGAATATGAAGGATATTGCAATAACACCATGAAATACACACAATACACAAAACAAAATACATACATGTAATATAATATGTGAAAATGATTACATTGATTAAATGATTACAGAATCCTAAGCTATGTCAGCAGTCTCCCAGTAAGCAAGCCAACAGGGCGACAGTTGCAAGGAACCAAAACTCCAGTGATGTATAGCTGGAGAAAACCTCCTTGGGAGAAACCAGGCTTAGCTGGGAGAGCCAGTTCTCCTCTAGCACGTTAAAGCTGCAATTTGTAAATTTCCTGGATATAAATGTAGTGCTGGTAGTAGGGATTTACAATTTTATTGATTTAAAACTATTGGGTCTGATTTTGTCAAACACTAAGGAACGTTACAAGCCAATTGCAGCTATAACATCTCACTGCTGTGACAGAGCAGGGAACAAATATGGAATTAAGCTAATCTGGGGGTTGGTAAGTATGTTAATAGTAAAATTTATTGTCCATCATAGTCAGCCACCACATAGATACAGCCAACATTTGCCTAATGACTCGCCTGCCTGCACAGCTGAAAGACAAACAAAAAACAACTTCATACATTTGCAAAACACATTACAAAACAACATTTCTTGACTTTTTTTTCTTTCCTGCACTACTTGTATATAGGTTCACAGCAATCCAAAAACATGCAATATCCAAATGTGTAATACCTCACCCTGCTATCCAGCAGTATTATATTGTATAATGTTATTGGTTTCTGCACTCTAATTCAAACTGTTTTCATTGTTTGATGTTGTGTTGTGAATTGCACCAAGGATTGCTACAATTTCGTTGCACTCCAATTCCTAAGTTTAAATCACTACACCTAAGTTTAAATCACTACAATTCCTAAGTTTAAATCGCTACAATTTCAAAGTTTAAATCACTACAATTCCAAAGTTTCAAAAATCACTACACCATCTTATTTTTTGATTAAGTACCCCATTTTAACAATGCACTGTATTTTTCAACATCGCTTAACACAAATTGCATGATATAAAATACCCGTATGCCTAATTTGACTGATTGTAGTAATGTCACTTCACTATTACACAATATGACACATTTGTCCATCAAGATTAAAATGAAGATTCAGACATTTGAAACTTTGGTTACATTACATTTTCTACAGTTCACATCATGAGGTTAAATAAAATTTGTAGTCTTGTTTTGTTTGTAGTCTTGTTTGTTACACAGGTGCCTCCCTCTCCAATCCGCCAGAGGGAGCCATCCCCCAAATACTAGTCATGCTAAGAACTACATTTCCCAGAGGGCCACAGTCCTGGGACTGATTATCCTACACCTGCAACTCATTATCTCTCCCATATAAACCCCAGTTCGACGAAGTCTTGATTTGCCCTGGTTATAATTTATGAGCATTTTCCCTGTTGCTATTTCTCGTGGTTGATCTTGGACTGTTTATTGATTATTCTGATTGTTTGCTGCCTGCCCTGACCCTTTCCTGTTCTACTACTCTGATTGTTTGCTGCCTGTCCTGACCTTTGCCTATTGTTATTGTATTTTCAATAAATGCTGCATATGGATCCCGCTGTCTTTGACTCCTTGTTACAGAAGACTTTGCCACCAGTTGATTCAGCAACGATTCTCCATCTCTTCGTTGAATTATCTGCTCAAGCGACGCTGCATCAGCATCAGCTCAACCGGCTGACCATCCTGACAGAGGAGCTCGTCAAAACCTTGCAAGGGATACGTATCAGCACACCAGAGCCAGCAGCTTCCCCACCCGCTGCGACGCACGCATCTCCTCCCAGTTCCTTACCGCTTGTGAATTCACGCCTGGCATTCCCTGAAAAGTTTGATGGGACCCCAGCCAAATGTAAAGGTTTCCTTTTACAATGTTTGTTGTTTGTTAACCAACAACCCGCTTTGTACCCCACAGAGACCAGTCACTTTCGTATGTTCCCTGTTAACCGGAGGGCGCTGGACTGGGCTACTGCCATTAAGAAGCTGGACCAAGTGGTGTTCCCCACCTTCAAACACTTCATGCAGCATTTCCAAAAAAGTCTTTGAACACCCATCAGAGGGAAAGAGCCCTGGGGAACTTCTCTTAAACCTGCGTCAAGGCAAATCAAACTGACTATGCGCTAACCTTTTGTACTCTCACAGCGCAAACCGAATGGATGGAGGATACGTTAAAACTACTGTTCAGAAGGGGTCTCATGCAATAATTACAAACGGAGCTCGCTTGTCAGGACGACGGCAAGGACCTGGGTGAGTTTATTGAGCTGACTATCAAAGTTGATAATGTCATCCGCTCACGTCGATACACGCTAAACTCTTTTTATCAAGTGCAAGATGCTATGTCCTCCACCGAACCCATGCAGCTGGGATATACCCGCCTCACTCCCGAGGAACGAACTCATCGTAGGCAGCTTAATCTGTGTCTCTAATGTGGTCAGTCCGGTCATCTGAAAGCGGCATGTCCTGTGAAACCCTCTGAGTCTAACACCCCGGTAAGTGTTCAGACAGCAGTCCCTTCCACATTCAAAGGCCTAAATGACATCACCGTAAAATTCCGTTACCCCCTTCCACTCATTCCTGCTGCCCTGGAACAGCTACGCAAGGCCAGGTACTACACCAAGTTAGACCTGCACAGCGCTTACAACCTGATTCGCATCTGAGAGGTTGACGAGTGGAAGACTGCTTTCTCCACCTCCACGGGCCACTACGAGTACCTGTTAATGCCCTTCAGCCTAGCCAATAGCCCATCAGTTTTCCAATCTTTCATGAACAATGTGTTTGAGACATGTTGGACAGATGGGTGATCATTTATATTGATGACATTCTCATTTATTCGAACTCCCTCACAGAGCATGTTGCCCATGTCAGAGCCGTCCTCAAGCAACTAATTCAGGTCCAGCTCTACGCCAAACAAGAGAAGTGTGAGTTCCATTGCACTAGCACCTTGTTTCTGGGTTATATCATCAGCAGAGAGGGAATCTCAATGGATAAAAGGAAAAAGTACAAGCGGTGACCGAGTGGCCACAACCTCATACTGTCAGAGAGTTACAGTGCTTTCTAGGGTTTGCCAATTTCTGCCGCAGGTTTATCAGGGGCTTTAGTTCTGTGGCCGCCCCTCTAACCTCTCTAACCAAACGACAACTCTGAGTACTGGAGTACTTGCGAACAGCCAAAAAAATAAATCAGGCAAACTCGGTGGGCATTGTTCTTTACATGTTTTAACTTTACTGTCACTTATCGCCCAGGTTCAGGAACACCAAGGCCGATGCCCTATCCAACCAGACCGAAGAGACTAATGTGGTCATCCCCAAGAAACCATACTTCACCAAAGCCTCCTGTTAGCTCCCATACAATGGGATATAATGACCGAGAGTGACCAGCTCAACTCCCAAGCACCACCTCCACAGAATTGTCCCGCCAATCTCACCTTTGTTCCTGAGTCCCTTCGCAAACGTCTAATCACCCAGGTCCATAAAAACCCCAGCTCAGGGCACCCAGGCATCACCGCAACAATTAACTTTCTCTGCAATCGTTACTGGTGGCCCTCATTATCTCATGACACCACTCAATTCATCCAAAATTGCAAAAACTGTTAAATCACCAAAACCCCACGACAACTTCTGGCTGGCTTACTTCAACCACTACCCACTTCGCAACAACCCTGGTCCCATATTGCAATCGACTTCATCACTGATCTCCCCAAGTCCCAAGGTAGCACTACTATATTCACCATCATTGATCGTTTATCCAAGGCATGTCGATTGATTCCATTTCCCAAGCTCCCCAGAGCTCTAGTGACAGCCGAACTTCTGTGCAACAATGTCTTCCATTTCTATGGCCTCCCAGAGGACATCATCTCAGACAGAGGTTCACAGTTCACCTCCCGGGCCTGGTCATCGATCTTTAAACTCCTCAATATCAATAGTAGTTTCACTTCTGGCTACCACCCCTAATCCAATGGTCAAACCGAGAGGCTCAACCAAGAAATCATTAGATTCCTGTGAGCGTACTGCCAGCAGAACCAAACGGACTGGAGCCGGTTTTTAATGTGGGCTGAGTACACCCAAAACTCCCTCATGAAACCATCGACAGATATGACCCCGCTATCCACAAGGGATCTCCGCCTCAGACTGCCATGCAGAAAGCTCAGTCCCGGGTACATTGGCCCATTCCAAATCCTCAAACATATCACACCCATATCATTCCGATTAAGGCTCCCAGCTAATTACCGCATTTCTCCCACATTCCATGTGTCACTACTGAAACCCGCAGGCGGACCGGCTAGAGAGGCAGAGGGGGAGCCCCAAGAACAACCTCCCCCAATTACGGTCGATGGAGATGAGGCTTACAAAATTCGATTACTACTTGATTCCAGGCGCCGAGGGGGACTGCTCCAGTACCTCGTGGACTGGGCGGAGTATGGCCCGGAGGAGCGATCTGCATGCTCCATATGGATCCTGCTGTCTACATTAGCAGATTACTTTCTTGCTTGCTTCATCATGGCAGCTTTTTGTTGGGGACATTTATTAAGAAACATTCTGTGTATTACATTAATTAATCACATGAATTAGAATGTGGTGTGCATTTAAACAGGGTTACCAAAATGCAAAAATACATTTAAATGTTTACTAGCTATATAAACAAAGACAACACTATGTAGCATTACAAAAATTTAGAGTAGACACGTCTGTCTTTACTCCAGGTCAAAAATTTACAAAATAGTGGGCATACAACAAATTTTTGAATATGAATTAACTGGTATTT
This sequence comes from Ambastaia sidthimunki, assembly GCA_036877625.1. NCBI lineage: Eukaryota > Metazoa > Chordata > Actinopteri > Cypriniformes > Botiidae > Ambastaia > Ambastaia sidthimunki. The sequence continues at coordinate 7,229 of JAZGTK010006883.1, read as the reverse complement.
ATATTCTAGGTGAATCACTACATACAGTACAAATAATAGAGACATCAAGTTTGAAAACAATCGTAGATCTGTTAAAAATAACACCTTTAGTCTTTAAATGGAGGATTACGAAACTATTAAAGTTAATCATTAATCTTAGGTCTTTGATCTTTATTAGATCTTTATTATCCATCACTTTTATGAATTTTTGAATGCACTGTTTGTAGAAAGCTTATGATTATTAAACTTCGTTTTAATTACTTCACAGAGAAATTATACTTGGTGAATTACGAGCAAGGTTTACTTTTTGGATGGCAAACTTGCTTCCTTACAAGTATAGGAATGTAATGATACGCCCTGTTCCTCTCCGTAAGTTACATATGTAAAATATGTAACTTATTCTGATAAATAAGCTGGGGACAAATATGCTAGCATGTTTTAGCATGATGTTAAAGTATATTAACATGATGTTAGCATGGCTTATTTGCATGCTATGAGGTTGCTAGGGTGCTCTAAATTGTTGCTAGGGTGTGATGAGGAAGTTGCCAGGGCAATACCTAAAGTCCACTGACAGCCCAAATCCAATAAGCCCAACCACATCTCTACCATGTTCTAATGCTGAGATATAGCTTGTTCATTTCATTACATGATTCCTAGGGTAAATGTTATTCCAGTAAATGTTTGCTAGGGTGTCAACAGTTAGTAGGGTAAACAAAAACAAGAGCCAATTGGGCCCATTTCAGAAAGGTGGTTAAGTGAAAACTCTGAGTATGTTGACCCTGAATTATGGAAAACTCTGAGTTTTCGGTTTCAGAAACGGAGATAACTCAAACCCGAGAACGCAGGGTAAGTCAAGCCAGTTTCTGAAAGAGTTAACCTATACTCCAAGTCAGTTACCGTGGTAACTTACTCTGTGAAGCTAACCTGGTCAGGAGCAGGTTTTCTTCATTAAACCCGGAGTTTCTTTCGGTCTCCTCCCCCTTTTTCCGCCAACCCTTCAATCACAGGTGGAGCCATGAGCCACGAGTATTTACGACATGTTTAATATTCTGTTTAAATATTTAATTCATTCTTTTGGTACATTCATTCATTGCACATTTTTCTGTCTTGCAGACTGTTTAAAAGTGAAAATGGCATGTCCTTTCGTAGAAAATCCTGTAGACAAGGAGGCTGCATTAATTCGCAGAGAGTTACATTTACGCCGATAGAGGATTTTGCGTCTCCGAGTGGATATTTTTTGTTATATCCTGATGCATTTTTTTATTTGAGCGATACAGTTTTTCTAGAGAGTAAATTAAATATACGATATACGGATTGTAACTTGCCTTGTTCGCAGAGACTCCAAGACAAAAGACATGCACTACACAGCTACTCTAGTGGCGTAGATGGTAAGGCGTGTATCGCGGGTGTTCTTGACGTGGTTGATCCAAGTTCAAATCCTCTTTTAGCTGAGCTTTTTTTCCTCCCTTTTCAAATGTCATATTATATCAGAAAGGCATTTATTTTCAATAAAAATTAAGGTCATAATCGAAAGAAACTATCGGGTGTGGTTAGGGTAGGTTTATATTGTCTGGAAAAGGTGGCATGTATTTAATAATTTGAATTTAAATTATTATTTGCATGCAATATGATATTATTGTATACTGTTTTATAATGTAGTACAATACTAAGGTGCACACAATTGCCACTATTTGCAAGTGGTATAAATAGCAGAAAAGTTAGCATCTACCTAAAAATATTTAAAGTATTATAAATATTTAACTATATTTAAAGTAGTATAAATAGCATCTACCTTCTATTAACACTTAGTGTAAATAGCATTTTACACTGAAAACACTATGTTACACTGCAAATAGCCGCTGCCTTTTTTTCCCGGGTGCTGTTGTCATGGTGAATCGTAATATCTGCACTCTATTCATAATGGCTTTTTATAGTCGTGGTGCACGCGGTTAACTCAGAGTCAACCTACTCAGAGTTGATTTAACCAACTAATTTCAGACGTTCTGAAAACGAAAACTCTGAGTTTCCAAACTCAGAGTAAGTCAACTCAGAGTTGAAGTTTAAACTCAGAGTTGGTTGAACCACCTTTCTAAATGGGCCCTTGGTCTTATAAGGTTTAATCTGCGGCCCAATCATAATTTGGAATGTACACAGGAGGACCAATCAGGTCTTACCTCTTTATGTTGTTAATGATAAGCCTGTCCCAGTCCCAGTGGTTTAATACTGTGTTATGGTAAATGTGAAGATGTCATTGAAAGCAACAAGGAAAGTGGTATAGATTTCTCGAAAAGCCTAAATATCTTTGTGTTTGACAACTTATTTCACTATTTCATGCTAGCGTATGCTAGCTAGCGATTGCTAATAGGAATATTATAATATCTATTTGAGAATTTGAAGGCAGTCATAGGTTTAGTAGCATGATCCATATAATCAAACAAAAAAACAATGCTTTACAGCATTCAAGCCTTCTGTCTTGTTAATTGCCTGGAGCATGTTACTCAAAAAATTGCTTCTTCACTGGACGCAACACTGTACAATTAAAAGCACATTTGTAAAACATACATTTAACATATTTAAGATAGGCTACATGAGTAAATTGTATATATTTCTTAAATCATTTTTATCTTTTCTGTTTTGTTAGATAGAACCTTGTAATTCCAAGGCGATTCAGTTCTTAGACTTACAAGGTTCTATCTGCAATTGACCTGTTCCAAAATTCCTAATTTCTAAATTAGGTAGAATTTTAATATTTCATATTTAGAATACATTTGGGGTGTCTGTAACTCTGATGCCTTAAAGTAATTTGTTCCACTTATCAGTTTTGGTATTTACAATGCAAAAACTTTAAACCTCAATATCACAAAAAAATTCTAAGGTAGCGATATAGCTAATTCATGTTGATTGCTAGAGTGCTCTAAATGGTTGCTAGGGTATGGCTTGATAGTTTTCATGGTAATAATTAAAGACTACTTGCCAGTCTGAGTCAAAAGAGGCCACCCACTTGAAGTTTCTACAATATTCTGATGCAGGTGCTGAGCTATGACGTAACAACATGCAGCCCAACGTTAGTCTATGGAATTTTCCTTTGCAAGTACCAATAATAATTAAAATCTTAATAATTACAATAGGGTTTCAGGGCTACGTGCTTGAACCCCTAACAATAGGGCTCTTTGCACTATTAGTGCTTTGGCCCTAAAAATAAGAAAACATTGCTATTTAGTAGTGTGGACTGAAGTTTGACTAAATATTTATTTTATGAAGTTATTTGTTATTGAAACAATAGACCGATAAAGTATTATATGACACGTACAATAAAATCCTGTTAAAATCATTCATTATTATACACTTACCATTGTGAATTGGGGTAAAATAAGAGACCGTTTTAAACACTGGTGTTTTGTTACGTACTTGTTCAGTAATTGATATTTGTGTATTTTAAACAAAACAATTTTCGGATTGGCGCAATAACTGTTGACTATACACCAGGGTACGGAACCATAGATTTTACGGAATCCTTTTCAGCCGTAACATTAACACGACGTACCCAAAACACTTCCTAATAACGCTGCTCGAGCGTTCGTTACACGAAAAGAGAACTGGAATATTTATCTTTATCAGATGGCTTCAACTACGATTCCTTACACTGTCAACATTAAACTAGCCGCTCGCACACTGACGGGAACTCTTCACATACAGAATAAGACAGCAGTAGACTGGTGAGTGGCGTTATTGTCAACACACACTTTAATCTCATTCAGACGCTTACAGATGATGTGTTGTCATATACGACAGTTTTGAGTTTAATAATTATTTTGCTGATGAGTTTAATGTGTTTCATCGTGATCAAATGCCAACCGATTATCAGCCGAACTGTCCAATCCGTGGTCCATTAATTGTTTAGATTTCACAGGCTTGTTATGTATTGACATCAGCGTCAGTGAAATGTGTTCTTACATTGCACGTATTAAATAACAACACTGGTATCTGATTGCATGTTCATGAGAAGGTATTATGTACCTCCCGTATGGCTCCCCTATCGTATCGATATTCCAACCTGTAGTATCAGTAATTTTTTTTAAAATGTAATCAAATGCACCTGTGTGTCAAACGACTTTGTCCTTCATTTCTGTAGCTGTTGCTGACTCATTGTCTACAAAGCTAACAGTTGCTCGTCATATACATACCGTCACAGGTGGTACACAGCAAGTTCTATTTTTTTAATTTGGTATTGCAATATATCACCAAATGGATTGTATCGCAATATACCGATATATCGTAGCCTGACCTATGTATCCTGATTTATAAAATGGTTAGTTCCAGTCACTGGTTCTGATTGATCAATAGCTGTGTTTTATTCTAAAACATAGCTATTGATCATTTAAAATCTAGGAACGTTATGAGTGTTTCACCCAAGGATTTTGTGTATTACTGCGCAGCCACCCTTAGCAAGGCAAACATGTGGTTGCAAGGGGATTATAATGGAATAGATGAAAAACAAGCATTTTCTTAGAACTGTATTTATGTGAGGAATTATGTTTACAAAACGAATAGCACAGCAAATAAAAAGGGGTGAAAACCCCTATTGTATCCATTTTTGCAGCTCTTGAGTCTGTGGCAGCCCATAGAACCATACATAGGAAAGGTATGACATTTGGCACAGAAATAAAGGACAGTCTAAAGTGTTTTCCATAGCAAATTTAGAGCCTCTACCTCAAACTCTTTAGGGCCACCAACAGTTCAAAGTTTCAGTCACTTTTATGCATATAACTTTTGAAACTTACATCCTAGATACAAAATTCTTTTTTTCCTCTGATTCCTTGGATTCATGACTATTTAAACACACTCTATGCTGTGATTTTCCGTCATAAAAATGTTCCTGTGGAAATTTTGTATGTATCTAGAGACAGCCCTGACAAAAATTATTAAAAGATTTTTGATCGACCGATTTGGTGAAGAGCAAACAATAATGGATATTGTGGCTTGATATGTGACATCACAGGCATGACCTGAGGGTGCTTGCACAGTGTCACCTGCTGGTGCAGAAATCTGAAAAATTAGGTAAACCAGTTTCTCACCTGCAATGCATATTGAGTTTTTCCTTTAAATGTAAATTAATGGTTGCGGTAGAAGAGTGGAATCTGTTTAGAGGCAGTCTGTAATGTCTTACAAAATGCTGTCCTCCTACAGAGTTTGACAGATCTGCACGAAACTTGGTATGTATCATCTAGAGACACCCTTGACAAAAAATTATTAAAATTTAGATTTTTGATAGGCCAATCCGGTCTCATACAGTGCATCAAGGAATTCAGTGAAGAGCATGCAATAATGTACATAAGGCTGTATCTTGGCAACGCTTTGGTATATTGACATGAAACTTTGTAGCTGTCATCGTCACAACCTCCTGACCACCTAATAAACATTTGGTGAATTTTGGGAAATTTTAAATCACTTTATTAAATTTTATCACTTTTTTGTTCTAAGTTTTACGTGTTTTCTTTAATTACTTTTCAAAATAATTTTTTTCTCTGATGGCTCATGATGATTCAAGTGCACAGTCATAATTTTCCACAATTTGTGTATTGACATAGAGCTTGGTTTTTTTCATCACAGGCGTGACCTGTGCATGCACAGTTTCATACATGGTGCCACCTACTGGTCCGGAGGTATGAAAGTTGGTTATATTTGCTTATAACTTTTGAATCCTTTAGTACATAATTATGAGAGTGGTCTCTAGATTCTTTGAGACATGCAGAATCAAACACACTTAAATGTCACTTAAAATAGTAACAGGATGCGCGTTCTGCCTTCTCTCTCTCCGTGGAGTACATTCTGAAGCGCATTTGAAAATGAACTGTAACTTTGTGAATACTTGTCACACAAACACGAGACATATATCTGCAGAAAGCTTAGAATGTCTATTTAAAAATGGTGTAAATCTTATCGAAAACAAATATTCTCAGTTTATGTAATCCGTATAAAAACCAAGGAGAAGTACAATCTTTCCAGTCCCACTTCATTACCTGTAATTAATGGAGACCGCCACACCCCCCGCACGATTTACATGGTAAAAAGTTTCGGTTTCGCACACCCCCCGTTCGTGTATATGCGCAAGTTAGAGATTATTGCAAAAATGTTAAATGTTTTTAAAATAAATGCGTATGTTATGTATTTCGCTCAGTTTTGGTTTTTGATACATGTGAAGTATTATGTACAATATCCTGTAAGCGAGTAGGTTACGCATAGGTGGGTGCATGGTCTTATACAAAACATCCAGCTTCTGTAATAGTCTCTCTTCCTATGTATAATGGACACAATTGCTTTTCTTGTATCTGGTACATTATGTAGAATGATGTAGGTTATATATTTCATATATCTTCACATATGTAGCACTGTGGTCCTGCAAGGCACAACACTTTCACATAGAGGAATTACAGTAAAACAGAAATCTGAGCATTCTCACATTCTTTCTTTATCCTGCCTCACAGCACTCACATCTTGATGGGGGAAAATTAGCCATGATGGGGTAACATTAGCCATTGGGGGAGTGTCTTTTGTCTCCCCTGGTGTGAATTAAATAAATATTCATGGTGATAAACACTCCCATGCATAAAGCAATGTTGGCACAAAAACTGATTTTCAAAATTTAAAACTTATAATAAATAATAAAAATTTATTGTTGCTTGTGAATGAGCAGTCAGAAAGATTCTCACCATTTTTAAAGTAAATATTCTAGCCTACAAGAATAATTACTTAAAATAATTCGTCAGGACTATTCAGTATGTGTTTTATGGCCTTATTTTAGCTGCATGTTTTTTCCCAAAATGTACTAACCATGCATAATGTTTTATTTCTAAATAATGCAAACATTTACATTTATGTTGCTCACATATTATTGTAGCAAAGTTTGTGATGAATACAAAAAAAAATACATGTTGGCCAATAGTATGTTATAAGTAGCTGAAATAAACACAAATGTCAGGGCATGTCAAAACATCTCAAGGTCTACTCTTTCCCCAGAGAATGTAGATACCCTCATCTTTTTGAAAAAAAAAAATTGTCATTATAACGTTTGGTCTGTTTTCACGGCTCAGGTTGTTTTTCACATGTTGCACTTTAACAGTCAAGTATTTTATTTTATTTAAAAATGTTATTTATTCAGCTGGTTATTTCTTGATTTTATTTTTGTTAAAATCATAGGTTCTATAGGTTATTTTTGTTAAAACCAAAAGTTCCTTGCTGTACTGTTCTTG